>JANHGB010065700.1:0-84852 GCA_026283785.1 Coracopsis vasa | reverse complement strand
TGAGCTGCATCTATTCTTTCAACCCTTTTGTAAGCTCTAAAGTGAAACAGGAAGTGAAACCTTGAGAACACAGCTTTTGTTATATAAGGGCTCTTTGCCTGGGCAAAGGAAAAAAAGCCTGATTGTGCTGTAGTATGGCTCAGCTGCAGAGCAGCATTCCCAGTCATAGGAATTACAATGTTTCTTAACCTTCATCAGAACTTGGTGGCCTCCTTCACTGGCAGAAGTAACAAGTAGTACTGAAATGTCTTCATCAGCCTTGTGCTTAGTTTTCCTTCATTTTATCATGGAAAAGGAGTTGCTGCTAAAGGAATCCTAGCAGGGAAGTCCAGTTTTACATGGTTGACTTGATCTTGCCTGCTAAGTGTTCTGTCTCCTCTCTTGTGGACCAGATGGCTTGCTTCTCTCTCAGCATCTTACTGCTGTGTAGATCTCCAGAACATTGAAGGCACATCAGCTGCTCAGATGTCCATTTTGTCAGATGTTCAGTTTCTGACAATTCATAGCTCATTCTAGGAACTCGACAGTTTAACAGTGGTAGCGAATAGTACTGAGCATGAGTGCAAGAGTAAGAGAGGATTGCTCTCATCTCATTCTTCTGTGTTGCCAGAAGAGTGACGCAGTTCTAACTACCTAGGACAGATAAAAATTCAGCTGTATTTGAAGACCTGTGTTGCATTCTGTTGAGCCTGAAACATATATTGTAAGCTATCACAGTAATTGCCTGTGTCTGTTGTGTTTTGAGACCACTATAGATTTCCTGGACAAAAATCTAGAAAGTAAAATAGTTGGGTTTATTGCTTAGATTAAATTAGGTATATTTTAACCCACATTTGTATTAGCAATTTCAAGTGTCACTTTTTTCTTTAACTACGTGTAGGACTCAAAGTTGCTTGAATCAGTGGAGCTTTCATAGGTATAGCTTGAATATCTGCAGACATTGATCCTCTATTAAGAGCAGAATCAAGGAGCTGATTTTCAAAGAGATCTAATTCTGTAGTCATATTTTTTCGCTGTAGTTTACTGTATGTATTCGACAAGTACTGTGTGACACATCATTGCATTACCAGTTGCATTTACTACTATGGCTGCTAAGGTCAGAAGTGCCAGTCTTAGTTTTATCTCTGCTTCTTGTGGTGAGCAGTATTTAGACCAGAAGGAAAAATATCCTGTCACTAAACTTAGAGGCTCCTGGGTTATAATAACACACTCTGTTGAACTTCTGATTTTACTAGAATTCAGTCAGGTACTTTCACTGTGTTTGATACTAAGAAATTAAGTCATGATATTGTTAACCAGGGAACATTCATTTAAAGATTTTGCACTTCAGTATTCTGATGAAGTTACAGGACAAAACTGTTGCCTGCTGCAATTGTAGAGCTCATAACTTATACATTCCTGAACCTGACAATCTCCTTTTTGTTATTTCTCCCTTGCGGGGGGAAGAGGGTGCAAGGATAACTTTAAACCACCCCCAGTGCAACCCAGTCAGAGTCAGATAGACTCTTGTAAGTACATTTTCTTTTTCATGAGACCATTCCATTACAAAGTTGTCACACCTGTGGCACTTACTATGCCCAGCAAACCATGTTACTTTTGCCTCAGTGGTGTTACCCGAGTATCTGTGAAGGTGTTTAGTCATAGAGTTTCTCTTTTGGGTAATGATCTTCATATCTTTCACCCAATTCCTTTCACCGCCACATTACTAAAGGCAGGAAGTCAACTTTGGGATAATCAGTGTTTTATATCTAACTGTAATTTAAGGGTTTTTATTTTATTATTTCTATTTTCTTTTTGTATTACTTGATTTTAAACTTTGGGCTGCAATTACTATAGGGAAAGTCCACAACGTGTTTAAGTGCGGGCACTAAAGAGTAGGAAAAGACCAACACACAATTAAGTACCTCTTATAGTAGTATAAAAAAGTTTCTGTGCTGTGCTATTGCAATATTGTGCACAGTAAATAGCAAACAAGTCATTTTTCTTGTACATTATTGTGGTTTAAAATAGGAAATTCCAAAGATGTTTTCTGTTAAATACAATTGATTTTGAAATTAATTGGGTAGAGAGCCAGCAGTGTGTGGAGGGTGTAGACAGGGCCTGATTCATTGCTCCATGCAAGGAGGGGGAAGGTAATTTACAAGAATGGAAGCGTATGTATTGCATCACTAAGTAAAATGCAGCATGATAATTAAGGTAAGATTGCCAGCAGTATCATCAACTAAAGTTCACATTTATCTGCAACAGGTAGGATTTTTTTCTGCCATGAATATGGATTATATTTAATTACATTGCTAATTACACTCAAGTCTTTTCATTTTGGTGTGTTTCAAATTATCCATCTTTCCTCCAGGCTTTAGTATTTAGTCTCTTTCCATGTAGTTCATTACAGTTCCAGTGCAGTTAATTTACCTCCAGTCCCAAAGGTATTGTCTTTATAATTCAATTGGGTTTCCCGTACTGGTAATTTTTTTCCCCTACCCATTGATGTTCACAGCATTTGCTAAGGAAGTGGACTTGTGAAAACATTAAAATGTGTTTAAAAAAAGAAAAAAAGCAAGTGAAACTTGAGTTTGGGAGCCTTGAGGTTAAACTGAATGTATTGGTGTGTATTCCCAGGCATTCCAAAGTTTTCACTGTAGACTGTCATGGGCTAGAGTGCTGTTGTCAGGTAGGATGCACAGGCCTGTTGACTGCTACTGTACGTGATCTTTGGAAAGCCCACAGCACTACAGCACTTTCAGAAGCCTTTATATTACATTGACAGATTTTTTTGTTGAGGCATTGAGTTCTTGTTCCCACTCTCAAGCTCTAATGCAGCTTAGAGGGGTTATGAGGTGGCAGTTTAGAGGGTGCAGGTGTTTGAGTAGCTGAACGTAGCAAGACTGATGCTTTTAAGTGCTTATGCACATTCACCATAACATTTAGGAGCATTCTAACAGGATATGTGAGTACACTCACAGGCATTTACCTAGGGTTTGCCTTCTGACAATAGGTCCTTGATCAGAGGACAAGAAATCTTAAACTTTTTACACTTTCTTTTTAGATCATCTGATAATTCGTTACTTAAAAATAGCAGAGGGAAAGAAATGATCGCCTTGTTCTGTGTAAGCACCCCAATGGGATTTCACAGTGTCATTTATAGATAAGAAACTTTCTCCTGGCGTATATTCCTTTGTATAGTGGGATGTAACAGATTATTCTCTGCCTCTTGTGCAATTTCCTATTAGGCTACCAAAGAAAAGTTTCACTAGAATTGTTTCATTTCTTTGTAAAACTGCATTTCACATGAAAAATGCATGGAAAATTACTTAAATCACTGTGGTTTTTATTTTTTTGGGAAACCTAATTGCCAAAATTCCCCGCTCATTTCTCCATGCTTGAGAGATCACTAAATTAAGACATAGCTGTTTACATGCCATTTTTATTGTAGTTAGTGTTTCTGAGCTTGTGGTATTCAGAGCTAGACTTTTATTCTAAGCTGGCATGAAATACCCACTGACATTGTGCCAAAATTTGTATTCTAGTTAGCCTTGGGAGAATTGATTTTTATTGGTGCAAAATGAAAATAGAGTGTTTGAACATACAATAAAATGCGTTTGTGTTCACACCGCTGCTCTTGACTTGGTATTCTCTAGAGCTCCACTCCTGATTAGGAGCTCGTGCTGCAGCAG
Organism: Coracopsis vasa; assembly: GCA_026283785.1. Lineage (NCBI taxonomy): Eukaryota > Metazoa > Chordata > Aves > Psittaciformes > Psittacidae > Coracopsis > Coracopsis vasa. The sequence continues at coordinate 81,178 of JANHGB010065700.1, read as the reverse complement.
AACACTGTGAGATGTCCTACAAAGGGTAGAAAATCTAAGTAGGTCAGACAGATGGTCACTGCAGGGGTGGGAATAGAGTTTCAGTCTCTTGGCTCAAAATCCAGGTCCTCTGCTCACTGTGGCTGTAGACATAGCTACTGCATGTTCAGCATATGCAAACCACTTGCTGATTTTGGAAGAACAGCAGCAAGAGACATATGTTAGCAGCAGGGGTTAATTTGCCAGATGCCAGAAGAAATATTGAGACTATAGTAATTTTTTTTCCCCTAACTGAGGAACTCTTCCTGTTCCGCTACTGTTTAAAGAAGATAGGTACCTGCACACACCTGTAATGAGGCTTCTTTCTAGAGGTTTGCATTTGGGACATGGGTTATGATCTGTCAGGAAATGCAGGTTTGTGTAGTATAATGCCAGTGTTGCACAAGGAATATGTTTGATTTATTTGAAGGATCCAGCTGTAAGTCCATGCTGTAATTTTGGATATGTGCAAGTCAGGGTCAACTAAGAAAATGTTAAATGGTGGCATATAATCTGTGTCAAACCCGTGTTCTCTCTTCTGTGTAACCCAGTTAAAGATGTAGAAATAAGTGTATTGTCTTTGCATTTAGGACTGTTAAAAGAGATTTTAAAAAAATAAAGGAACATTGATTTCTGATAAAGCATCTTTCAGTTTAATTCTTATTACCAGAATTGAGTTATAGATATTGATTTTATCCGTTCTTGTCATCTTGACTTATATTTCTACTGATAGGAGTTCTTAAACCAAAGTTTTCCTTTTCATTTTCTGTTCTTGTTTTCGTACATACTTTCAACACAATTTCTCAACATTTTAGAATGTTTGAACACAGGAATTGTAATGCATTAGCTACCGGAACAAAATAGGAAATACTCACTGTCCATGAATTCCTTAAAAACACAAAATCTTTCCTGTGAATTCATTCTTGAACTTTTTATTCAGCTTGGAGGAGAGTTTAAGAAACACTCTTCTGAGAGGAGGTTTGTTTTGTTTTATTTTCTCCTTCCTCCTCTTGTAATATACAGTAGTGGTTTTAAGGATATATTTCCTTTAATGCATCACTTCATCTCCTGTATTCATTTTTTTGCCATTTCTATTCCTGCAGTATCTTAATATGGACAAGGAAGCCATATGCATATTTGTAGGTGTTTATCTGCATGTATTTGTGATGAACACATGTTCATCACAATGGGAAAGCCATTGCTTTCTGCTGTTTGTGAAGGACTAGGTGCTCAGTATTGCTACTGGTAACTTTTTGTTAGATGTGATGGATTATGGCAATTAGTTAGTCATATTTTTTTGAGAAGCTTGATATATGGAAGTGTAAATCAAGTTAGGTGACCTCGTTTTAACAATGAACTTCTCAATGTGTGTAAAACTGTTTATAACTAGAAATAGGAAAGAGAGAACTAAGGTGTGTTACAGACATTGATGAAGCTTTAGCAACGTTGTGTGTCAATTAAATGGAATGTGGAAACATGCAAATTGGAATTCATTAATATAATAATTGGAACACAAGGCAAATTATGAAATCTGCTAGCAAGGAAATGCTGACAACCATTTGTGGCAGGCTATGATGGCTGAAAAAGGCACTGAGCACTTGAAGTGTTGTTTTAGCTACAGCAATGATAGTGTTAGGTGTTGCTCTGGCCGCGTTTGAATACACAGCATTACTCAGCTCCTTTGAGGGGTGAAGAAACTAGAAGATATGCCTGGAAGTTTGGAAGTGGATGTATCCCGCAGTGTTATGACTGGCTTGCAGTGCTGTGCTGAGACCATGAGCACTGTAGCTATTCTAATTTTACTTGCTTGGAGTGGTCAGCAGCAATGTTATATGGTGGCTTCAGAGGATCAACCATTGTGTTTCTGCTTCCTGTGTTAGTACTAGATTCCAGGAGACTAGAATTTGCATATTAAAGTGCTGTCAAAATGAGTAGGTGACCTATAGTACCTCCCCTTTCTATGGCTCTCATCTAAACTGTGAAATTCCAATTTACATTTAGAAATTAATAAAATATATACAATTTAAAATTCATTACATTTGTGCTCCCAGCAAAAATTAAATGGCAAATAACAAAGAGGGAAGACTTTTAATAGAAAGATGCCTGTCAGTTGTGACCAGATGTCCTTTGTGAAGATGCATGGTGCTTTATTTGAGCGCTGGCTGCCATCAGAGTTCTCTCCTCCTTGAAAGAATGTTGTTCACTGATTTTATTTTTAAGGCTTTGCTCTAAATCTGTATTCAGATGATACCTGTGTCCTTATTAATATGGCATGCTAGTTTTTAAGTGGGCATGAAGCCATCCGAACAGATGGATATGACTACAGGCATGCCAGGGAATCAAGAGTAGTGTTTCCTAAGGGAGACGAAAGTGGTGTTAAATCTTTATTACCATTTTGGCTGCACATAGGAGGCAGTCAGGAATGAAGCCCGTCTGTGATCTTTGCTGAAGGAGACCCAAATGTCTTTTTATTTTAATGACATTATTACGTTAATGACTTACCTGGTATAGAAGAAATTGTTATCTTCTGAAGGAGAATAAGGTGAATAATGGGGTTCAAACCTTTCTTCCCCCTCACCCCCCCACCAATAACAATCAAACTCAAAACTGAAACTTATAACTGCTTAATCTTTTACAGGAATGCATCTACCTGTCTTTATTCAGGAGTGTGCTACCAGGGAACTTCCGAGAAGTGTGTTGGAATTTGGTGTTGATAAATAGCTGGACCATGTGCCTCTTGACAGACCTTGATGAAATAAATGCAAGGGGCTCAAACTGTATTTTGATGTTGTATGTGTTCAAATACAGTTTGAGGCAGTACACATACTCAGCTGTCAACCAACACTCCAAGTCCTTTCCTGCCAAACAGCTTTCCAGCCACTCTTCCCCAGGCCTTGGGTTGTTGTAGCCCAAGTGCATGACCTGGCATTGAGCCTTGTTGAACCTCATACATTGGCCACAGCACATCGATCCAGCCTGTCCAAAACCCTCTGTAAAGCCTTCCTGTCCTTCAGCTGATCAACATTCCCAGCCAATGTGGTGTCATCTGCAAACTTACTAAAGATGCACCCAGTAGTGAGTTCGGATCATCAAATACCAGAACTGCAAATTTTACTTCAGCTATTTATTTTCTCAGTTACTGCCTTCCATGAGGTTTTTTATTCCCTTTCCTTAGCCAATGTGTTGTTGATAGTCAAATGAGCACTTAGCTCATTTTGCTTACTTAATTTGTGCAATGATACCTTCATATCTGAATTTATATACCCATTCAGTAAACATTCATTTTCCCTACATAACAGAGCATTTTCAGACTTTGTATAATGTTCTAGTGGAATGGTTTTAACAGGGTTTTTAATGATGAGAAAGCATGAATGCACTTTTGTGTTAATATTGCAGGCTCAGGCTGAGCCCAGGTCTTGTTTGCTACAAATGCTATTAGTTTTCAGGAACTTTGATTGTATGTGTTCATGAGAGCATGATGGAATTGCATCCTCATGTGGGATGTCTTATAAAACCTAATTAGTTTACCTTTTTTAAAACTATTGTCTTTTGTGTATGAATACTGTCCTGGAAATACATTACCTGAGTTCTTTACTCCACACAAAATTAAGGAATTCTGTATTGACTCAGGTAAAAAGCTGAGTTTGTTTAGCAGACAGTCACAGAATCCAGGGATATACCCTTAATGTAAACCAAAATAATGAACACAAAAAGACAGTTTCATAATGAAAATATGTTGAACAATTTCCCATTATTTACAGTTGCAGGGTTTGGGTTTTTTAAGGAAACACTATAGCTAAGGCTGGTTAAACAACCTTTGAATTTCCATGGAGTTTGACACTTCAACATTGTTCACATCTGAAAATGCACTGTAAATAATTGATCAGCTGCTTCTGTTAAGTCCTTTTAATAGATTCTGTATTTATCAAATATGGCTCAATTTTTAATTTATAATGTAAAGCACAACTGGGAGTAATGAAGCTTGTAGAGCAATTAGCTCATAAAACTGAAGGAAATCCATTGTACCTTCTGCTTCAGCAGTCCTCTCAGTGGTATTGGAATGTTTAAGGAGTATGGGTGGTTTTATGCAAAACAAAAGTTATGTAAAAGACCTTTTTAGTGTTTGGGGTTTTTTGTTTGTTTTTGTTTTTAACCCAAAATACATGTGTTTGTGTGGTTTTTAAATGATGGACAACAGGGGGCTTTTTGCATTCTCTGGACTTGGTCCAGTTGTGTTTTGAAAACCTCCAAGGACAGAGTCTGTGGAAGCTGTTCATTCTACTGCCTGACCCTCATGAGAACGAAGTTTTCCCTTATATCCAATCGTTTCAGTTGTGAGTCCAATTTTTATTAGGTCCACTTTTTAATACGCTAAATGCATGGCACCTTTCAGTCGCAGACTGGAAATCACTGCAGTCCATTTTAATTCCTTTTGCAACTTTATAAGCAATTTCCTTGCATGCACCTCACTGAGGTATCATACATCTACCTCGGCAGCATATGGACTGCAGGGGGAAGTTACAAGTCTGGCAAATAGCTCAGTTCAACTGTGCAGCGGGAGTGAAGCAGTCATTGCTGTGTTAGAGAAGTGGGTGTTAATACTAGTATGTTTAGCAGGGGTTTACACTAATAGGCTTAGGGTCTTTCTAATAACCATCATGAAGTGAACTTAACTTTGTTAGCAATAAATATTATCTATAAAGCAAAAAATATCTTCAGTATTTCTGTAGTGGTGAGAACCTTGATAAATGAACTTGTCATGGTATGACAACCCCTGAACAACCCTGGGCTGTTGAAGGACAGTTTCCACAGATTGCAATGAAACCAGAATGAAAGCTTGTGGTTTAGTTTTTTCACAAGTAGGTTAGTAATAATCTAATTAACAACTTGTGCTTATTTATTTCCTGAATATGTAAGCCCTTTCTTTATGAAAAAGACCCCCAAAACCCACAAAAACCCCCCACAAAAAAACCTCACCCAAACCCTATCACATTTCAGCCAGCTTTAAAGGTATTGCCTGTACCTTTTAACATTGCTTATCATGTTTCTGTGGTGTAGTATTTGGTCAAGAAGCTAATGGCACTGCAGTTCTTGCATTTAGAATTACTAAATAGAGGTTGTTTATGTGAGCAAATCAAGAAAGAATTTGCTAATTATGAAATTACAGCTCAGTTTCAGAAATGTGGAGAATGTTGAGTATCTGCAGGTGGTGATGAGGAATCTATCGGCATTGGTGACTTTTGGAGGGCAGTTTGTCTCCATGGACATAAATGCGCACTGGAGTATTTTAGAAGTGTTAGTGTGCTCTGCTAAGTGCTTTGTAAATGCATCTGCTTGGTTTCTGGATCAGAGGTGTTGTCTGTGTCCTGCAGTAAGTGCAGGAAGCTTGTCTAAGTGCAGAATTGGTCACATAAATGAGCTGTAAGTGGTGTGAAATTCGTTTCTATGCTGCTCATCAAATAGGTCTTGTGTTGATGTGTGCTCTTTAACTGCTGCTGTACTGGAGAGTTTGTAATTTAGTCAGAGAGTAAGATTGCTCTTGTAGCTTGGAACAAGGGTTATATTAAAATCGGGTAAGTGGTGTTTATTCATGTTGTGGCATTACCACGAGTAGAGATACTTTCTGAGGCAAGATATTATGCTGCTCCTTAGACTTGATTAAAAGCTGCTGGCTTTATATGGCTTGGAGCTGTTACTTGAAATAAGAGTAATCTGCATGAATAGCTTCTGCTAATTCATCTGCAACATACAGAAACTTGTAATCCACTTCCTTTTCTTTTCCTCTCTCTTTTTTACCCTTCTGTCTTTCTGTACAAGCACCCTTATTTTGGGGGGATTCTGAGACCATCTTGGTTTACATCACATTGGATACAGGCTCACCCTCCACTTGTTTATCAGTGAGTACGCTCTATGTCCAGGAAATGTGTTCTTAGTAACTGTTAAAAGAAAAAATAGGAAGACACATTTTCATTGCTGTTTGCAGCAGTTAAGGTTTTCTAGTTTTGTTCTCTTATTTTCAGAAGCTGTGGTTTGTGGTGTTGATAGAAATTAGCATCCAATCGCTGGTATAAATATTTTTCCAAAGAGTTAATACAGATAAGAATTTAAAGCACTAGGAGATCAGTTGGGTGGAAATAAGTAGGAACTGCAGCTCACTGTCAGTGTGTAGAGTGCTTCTTTAGTTCTATACAGATTTGATTCTGAGGTAGAACCTTTGAAGCTATGTTCAGATCTGTCTTCTTCCCAGGTTATTTTCATAACTATAAAAAATCTTTGAAGCATCTGCCCAGCGTTACACACCGTTGTGCTGTACCCTCTTTAATTACATAGCACTGTATAAGCAAGTTGCTACTTAAATCACTTGGTGACATGTAGCAATTATATTAGGCAAAACCCTGTAAGTTTTATTCTTTGGTAGGTAGTGCCTTCAGTGGAGTTACTTCAGTTTTGTGTCTTGTCCTCCTAACATTTCCTATACACATCTCTATCCTAAGAAGTTCATGTTCATGTAAGACGAAATGCTTGCTCTTTGTGTCAGCTTCCTTAAATAAGGATAAACGTATGCATAGGTTGCTTTTTATTAGTCTTTTCCTTGTCTGTGTTCTTACAAGATACATTTCAAAACGATGCACACAGAACAATTCTGTTGGTGTTTGTGTCTTATTTTCAGAAAGAATCATTTTATATTTATTGTATTCTTCCTACATTAAAATATTTCCACTACTCAAATATAGCTATTTCCAGGTGCTTTGTACACAGAGTGAAAAACTTGTTCCTAAGTGTCCTAATGGCAAGTATCATATATATCAGGGCTTTTTTTGCTATGTGGGAAGGACTGTTGGCTTGCAAAATTATCACATCATTTTAAGAGTATCCCTGAAGCATATTTGGAAAATCAACAATTCCACGTCGGAGAGGACTGTGGCTGTTAACGCATGTTGTGCTTGACTGTTTGGAGGAGGATTTATTTCTAAGCAGCATTTGATTTATATTTGTTCTTAAGATAATTTGCTCTCTTTCAGAATGCAGGGACATTCTGCTTCCTGTGATTACAAAAGAGCTGAAGGAATTACTGGAACAAAAGTATGATCAGCAGCTTCAGGCCCAAGAGAAGAAATACTGTGTTGAATTACTCAATAGCATCCTGGAGGTTCTGAGCTGTCAAGACCCTGTAAGTATTGATGATATAGATGGCCCAAGCCTGTGGTAAGCCTGAGCTGATGAGGTAGTAAATTATTGATGCTGATGAATCTCATTTAAATTTTTAATACAAGTCAGTGGCAAATTGAACTTTTCTGATATTATTCATGAATTTAAGTTAAAGGGCAGTTGAGCTATTAGAGGAGAAGTACTGAATTCTATGCTATCGCTTCTTATTTCACTATTATATGTTCTTTAAATAGTCAGCTGCTATAAGTCACTGTAGTATTAAATGCAGTGAAGCTGCTATGTTTTGCCTAGCAGAGGATTACACACTTCTAGTTTTCAGTAGTAAAGTTCAATGGAACCCATTATGTCATGGAAACTGCTGAGAATTTAAAACACACTCAAAAAACCAGTAATTCATCTTTAAGAGGTGATGCAGACTCCTCTTGAGTGCAACACTGCAGTTTATTTTTGAACTAAAGTGAAAGATCTTGTTTCAAGAATATGCACTTTTGACTTGCACTGGGAAATACTTTCCCATACTCGTGCAGGTGAATGGAAAAGGTTCACTATATGACCATATTGTTATAATAGTACTATTTAGGTGATCTCCTTCACATACCTTTATTTAAGGTGATCTAGATAAAGAGAACAGTTTTGCTAATTACCAAACTGTTTTTTGTAGGATTGCACTTGAACCTTAAAGTTAATGCAGTTTCTATTGAACAATTAATTTCCTGCATCTTCAGTGACTGTCTAAAAAGCCAGATGATTTGACCTGCTGAAGAACAAGACTTCAGGCATTAGTGGCAGACTCGCCTCATAATATTAATTATAAACCTCACTCTGCTTTGAAAATACTGACATCTTGTCTGTATTTCTTCTGGGTTTCCATCCCAGTAGAGAAATCTGCTTTTGGATCAGTATTTCAAACCTTTTGTCAGCTTAACTTTGATATTTTTGCATTAGATTTAGTCTGTGAAAATCACCAGAAGCAGACCGAGAAAGACAAAGGACAGAAAGGAAACAGCAGTGGTTGGTCTGTGTTTTGTGTGCTCAAATTTTATATTGTGAGGTGATCTTTGAAGCTGTTACAAACATTTTGAAGAATGTATTTTCTTTGTCAAAGAAAAAGATATTGCAGCATTACCTCTACTGCTTTTCTCTAGTCTTTTATCCTACACTGTTTAGGGAGTGGGAACATGTGAATGATCCGATCCTTGTGTTCAAACCCAGCTGTCTAGGTGCTGGATTCTGCAGGTAGCAGGTACATTAAGAGCACAGGTTTATGTTAAGGACATGATTTTGATGAATAGTCTTTCATTGTTAGGCATCTGGGCAAGATGCTTATGTTTCATTTTAAATTGCCTCTACGGCAAACAACTTTTGGACCTGGATGACATTGTTTTGACTGAATCACGTCCAAAATTAGATTTATAGCTTTGCTACTGTGTGCTTTCAGCACCTGTGAAATGCAGTTGAAGCTCAGAACTGCAAGTAAATCATTGACAAAGGTCATGGTGAAATCCATGACTTCTTGTTTCTGTTTTAATTAAAAACACTTCCCTTTCCCCTCTTCACAACAGCTTTGATGCATGCAGTCTGACAGCCCTTCGTAAGGTGACTTTGTCTCTAATCTGATATGTATCTTATTGTTTAATATTCACTGTATTAGAACAAGGTTTTATTTATAGTGCTTACACCATAAAATGTAATGGTAAACTTTGACATGGAACCTAAAATAAACTCTTGGTTGAGACTGCAAGTGGAAGTGAGATGTGTAATCTTCTTTTCCTGTCTCGTGCAGATATCGGGCATTGGCAGCAGCTGCATTTTAAGCTGTTGATTCTATTGGCAAACAAGTCTCGAAGCATTTTAGAATTGCCAGAAATTTGTCAAGCATTTGCTTAAGTTATGGTTGATCTTAAGACGTTAGCAAAAGAGGACCTTGGGGAGCCTGCATGTTCTTTAAGGCCGGTTAGCTTATGTTCTTCTGCAGGCAGTTTTCTTTCAGAACAATGCATTATGAACTATGTGTTTAAAAATAACACCCCAAACGTATTTCTCCTTTTATGTATGCTCTTTTTTCATGCATATGTTGGGGGAAAACACAAAGTTATCGAACTGGCTGCGTGAGCGCACAAGCATAATGGATCTGCGTGGTATAGCGTTAGCTTTCTTTGTAGCAGCTCCTGTGGTGCTGTGGTTTAGATTTGTGACAAACCAGTGTTGATAACACATCAATGAAAACTTTGGTTATTGCTCAGCAGTGCTTGCACAGTGCAGGTGCCTTCTCTGTTTCTCACTGTGCCCCATGCCAGGGAGTAGGCTGGATTTGGGCAAGAGTTTGGGAGGGGACACAGCTGGGATGGCTGAAATGAGTTGACCAAAGTGGTATTTCCAAGTGGAAATCTCAAGTACAGGTTGTGTAATCTTATCATTCTGAAGGGGACCGTTTGTCACTGTCCAAATAAATGAGACCTCTATCATGATCATGGCTGACTCCAAGGTAATGAAATCACTCTAAATTTTGTCCCAACCCTGTGGAAGTTTAAATGGAACATGAAAGCTGAATCAAACCCCAGCTACTATCACTCTGTGCTGGTGTTTTTACAGAGAGTGACATTTTGTTTGGTTTGGATTTTTTATTAAGTTATTTCTGTACCAATGTGTGCATCTGTCCCATCAATGAATCTGAAGGCATTTGAGTTCTGTGAGGGAACTTTCCACTACTGACCTGCATATATCACATATGAGCTCTGATTGTTTCATGCCTTGGTAAGGCATACATTTGTGGTGACCATATTCCATTAAATGAAATAATGCAATTCATGTTTTCCAAGGGAGAATTTATATATAGTACAAGTTGTTAATTTAGCTTCTGAAAAGTCTTATGTTTAACCAAACGGACTGCAGCCAAATGGTGGGGGTTCCAGGTTTCACTAAAACATAGATGTTATTCTTGTGAAGTGAATTGTGGTCTGCATACAAAATGTATGTTACAGTGGGTTGCTAGACTGTCTTCTGAAGCTTAGAAACAGTTAAAATGAAAACTGAAATCTTGTGTATAGGCAATGTGTGAAAACACTGTTTTCGTTACGTTAGCAATGTCAGTATTGAATGCCTAATTGTTCCCTAGATTATCAAAAAGAAAGGTGGACTCAGTTTCATAAAGAAACCATTCTCATTGATTTGCTAGCACTTCTCTGCAAATTCAAAGGCTTAGCAGAAAATAACCTTTGCATGTTTGAGTGTATATTAGACGTTTATCCAGGAAAGGTGTGTTATGTGCTTCTTGTGGATTCAGGGGCAGGGTATGTAATGGTATAAATGTGTTGTACTTTAGGTTGCTTTACCTTTCTCTACTGCTCTGTTAAATGGTAGCTGGATAAAATTGCATGTGGCAGGTGGCTCGCCATATGTTCCCTGCTGGCCTAGGATGCATTCTTTCAACAGCCAAGAACACTGGTTTGAAACAAAATGCTAAATTTTGGCTTGATGCATTGGGGTGCACTTCATAGCAAATCTTGGAAGTATTTAATAAATGCAATACTCTAGAATAAGGGAGGGCAAACAGCTTTCGGACAGGAGTACGCACATAAAATGTATTGCTATAGCTGAAGTACAAGAAGAATATACTAGAAAAGCTTAGAAAAGGGAAAGAAAAAAGCAAAACCAAGAGAAACCAGAAAAGCTGCTGAGACCTCTGTAAATAAACCAATATTCATCAAGAGTGCGCTCTGAAGAGATATCAAAACCTTACCCAGAGTGTAGCAGCTAATTATTTCCTGAAAGTTGCAGTTGACATTGCAGTATTGCTGGTGAATATGGAAAGCATTCAAATGCAAAGAACAAATAAGATGCCTTTCACAAAAGAAACACAAAATACTGCTGAAAAACACAAGCATCTGGAGCAGGCAGATGGGTTTCACTGCAAGTCTACCAAACAGTTCCATGGCTCTACATCCATGCTCAGCATTGCAGTTTCTTCTGGTTTTCACTGTGTAAACTTTCTCTGTGAAGCAGAGAATGTCTAAATCTGATAAGAGCAATACTTGGATAGAAAACATTTTTTTCCAGTGGTTTTCACCAGTGTTTCCAGTAGCAGGGTCACATTTGACAATGTGTTGCATTTCATGTCCTGAAGGCAATGGATGAGAGAGGTCTTCTGTATATTTTCTAGTCCAAGAAATGATGCTATTTTGAGCATCTTGGTGTCATTTTTCCTTCCTGTGGTGGCTCATCTTTTTTGACATGCTTTTTCCCCTCTACTTCACACTGTCAACATCAGTCTGCTTGTCCTTTTTTCTGACTTCTTGTGAGATGCCATTCCCCTCTGAATAGCTTTCATATTACACTCTGCCCCTTGTTCTTAGTTTCAAGCAGGGAGCAGTAACTACTACATTGTATGGTGAAACAGTAGTAAACAATCTGTGATGCAGTTCATGTGCCTGTAGTGCATTAGTAGTCTTGCAAAGAGAAATACTCGAGGTGGTAAGAGTGACTTGTGTAGCCCCTTAGTCTGATCGAATTTATAGTGTTTTACAAGGGATGTTTCAAATCAGTTTCTTTCTAGCCGTATAATTAACACCCCAGAAATGAAAAGCCTGTGCAGATACTCTAGTGCCAGGGCAGCTGTTGTTCAACTACAAGCAGCAGCGAGGGTAGATCTTCGTTTTTGTACCGCAAGGCCACTCATCAGGAGAGCTAAGATACACTGCTTCTGCAACACAGAGGCCAAGAGGTTCTGGTTGTTGCTCTCTGAATGAGGATTTTCTTTCTGATTACAACTTTGCATAAGCCTGAAAAATTTGCTTTGCTATGTGAGAAAGCGCAGTTCTGTTTTATTGGAAGGTTTTTCAGGTAAGTAACAAAAAATGAAGCGAAAACTATAGAGTATTTGGTTCATGATTCAAGTTGATTGGGGAGAGATGCACTGTAGGTTTTTAGTTTTGCTTTCACTGTTATTTCCAGCAGATTTAATATATGAGTGTCAATGAACTGTATGGGTTTCATATTATTTGATTGGCATAAATCTTTAAACTTATGGTGTGTGTATTGGAAAGCAGAGGAGATGAAAGAGAAATAAGCTTTGGGACAGCAGTCCAATAAATGTGTGCTCTCTACAGCAACTGTCAGGTGTAGTCTTATTATAGATATTGGACTATACCTAAGAAATTTAAATTAAAGAAAGAAAACACAAACCACAACTTGATTATTCTGAGAATACATTGCTATTTATAGAATATAGTAACTTTTGAAATGCTGTGACAGGAGAGAGCATCATTTAGGCTTAGTCAAAGGGCAAAATAGGACTAAATGGTGATAGTAAATAAACGTCTCGATATGAGGATGATCTCTTTTGCAAGGGTTGCTGGCCTGATCTGGGTTAATCAAAACAGGAGTGAGAAAAGGGACAATGTTGGATATCTCAGAGGAGAAACAGAGTCAGAAGCAGTTTCTCCTGGGATGATACTGGGGCTCAGTCACCTCAGATACTTCTAACAAACCACCATGGCTCCGGGATTGCGATGCTCTGTCCATGTCACTGTTTGTGACATTAAAAAGGTGCTTTGTTCACTGTAAGCTGTTTGAATTTTTCTCTCAGAAATGTGTTTAGAATTTCCTTTCTTTGGTTGCTGCATGCTGATTTCCAAAGTCATCTAGTCAGTGAAGGTGATGAATGTTAAGGTTATACCCTTCTGCTGAGTGTTTTAAAGCAATCAGATGTCCTTTTGCAGCAACATGACCAGTCCTTTGGCAAGGGGGCCAGAGAGCAAACCATCTTCAGTTTGCTCCCTCACACAGCTACAAAGTGAAATGAAGATAGCTTTGTCCTGGAATAATGATCTACTTTGTGACTGCAAGCTAAGAATATTACTGATCTTCAGACCCTCCTGAGGCCCATTGACAATGTGGAGAGCTATGATACAATTTGCCTCAATTTTCTGTTTCCAGGGAGTCACTGTTCAGTTACGGGCTACTCAGTGACTGGGAAAACATGAGTCCCTTGAGTGAGGGATAGGAAGTGACTGTTTATAATGAAAACCAGTTATGGTAAGATAGGGCTAAAATTGGGCTGCACTACTTGAAATGAGTATTCCACTGAAATTGCTGGAACTAAGGAACATTGCGAGCAAGAAGAATTAGTGTTCTTTTAATAGGATGGTTACGTTCTACAACTTGAACTGTCAGCATGCAAATAATTGGTCTCTTCTCTCTTTTACAAGACATACAGATTAAATACCAAAACTGTTTTTTTTTGTTAACAGGCATCAACTTATAACCACATCCAGGAAATAATGGTGCAGTTATTACGCACAGTGAACAGAACTGTTATTACAATGAGGCGAGATGATCCCTTAATCGTGAGTAATGTTTTAATATATTTTTAATGCTTTGCAAGTGATTTTATACCTCTCCTGAAAAAAAAAAATGCAAATACAATATTTGTGGAGTCCTGGTTTGAGAGCCTTTTAGATTTAAAAGGAAAGGGCTAAAGCTTTTCTCTTTTTTCATTTGCTGTAGTTGAATACTGGGAGATTCGTGCATTTCTTAAGAACAAAACCCTCAGACAATAAAACTCACGTTATCTGTTTGCAAAAAGAAGAATGTTTCACAAACCTACACAAAGTGCACACTTTACCACACTGAAAATAATGTTTCCAGTAATCTGAAGTGGAAGTAAAACTCTAAAAAATCAAATAAGTTATTCTGAAAAGTTTATATAAATAACGGGGCCATGCTGTGTTTCTCCCAGTTTTTCCAGATGCTTTACTTTTTGGTGGGTTGCAGTTGCTATGAAACAGCTCTGTTCCTTGCTCTCTTTCTGGAGAGGGATGATGATACTCTAATACCATGTTATACTAATAAAAGGTTGCCGTTTACAAGACCTTGCATGTGATTGAATACTGGATTGTTGCCTTTACCTGAGTGGTTTTGCTTTCCAGCAGGGCTAAGAAGGTTAATTTTCAGATTCAGGTGTCCTTTTCATAGTGTTCTGGTTTATCGGCTGAGAGGGAGTGAAAAGGATTTTGGGTTACAGTTTCCTTTATGTTTTCTTGCTGCAATATCAGTCGAACGTAAGGGAAGGTGCTGCGTTGTGTTCAGCTGGTAACGGCATGCTGTAAGCTTTGGTCATGTAATTACTGGAAAAAGTCAGGCTCAGAAGGAAATAATCCCTTCAGGAGAAGGTGTTGGTGATGCAAAAGTAATTTGTGCCTCTGCAACTACTGCAGAGAAGCCTTAGATGCCACTCTTGACTTCATTGTGATGATTGGCAATTGAAAGCTTTAACAGCAGCTTGGTTATTCTCAGTATTAAATAAAAGCCTTGACTGTTTAGTTATACAAGTGCTTCTAAACTTGTAACAAAGGGACAAGTTCATTGTCTGAAATTGGATCTTCAAGCTTTACCTTGAGCGCTTGATGAACTTTCAGTTAAAGAGTGTTGTGATGCAGTAGGTTAAGTCCTACTGTAGTGATTATAGCAGTACAACATGTAGAATACAGAAATAGTTGTCTTTGGTATTGGCTTGGTTAGGTAAATAAAAATACCATGAATACAGCATACGTTCTTGATTTTGTTCACCGTATCATTTCAGCGTGATGAGAAGGCTGCAGTTCTGCTGCACAGAAAAGGTTTTAGGCAATATTTGTGTAAGTTACTGTACCATAAAAGATTTTGCTGAAAAGAAAACAGTGTGCTCTGTTAACCAGGGCTACTCTAGGTAGCATACTGGTGCAAAATGCAATACTCTTTGGGGGATAATGGGCTGAGAAAGCATTGGGCAGAGCTGAGGTACTTGGAGAAGACGATGGTCTAGCTAAAAGTTAGAGCTTTTTTGTTCAGCATTCATATTGTAATCCTTCCTCTGCCTACAGAAGGTGTGGTATGATTCCCTGAGAGACCTGTTTGTTTATTTACCATTCCTTTTCCTATTCTAGAAGACAGTTGTTCATCTCCTTTGTAATCCAAATGCTGTTTGTTATTAACTGACTCCAGAAACTCAAGAAAAATATCTCATTTTATTGCAAAAGATAGCATCACATTTCAAGAACCTAGAAATTTACAAAACATACATTAGACAATACATTTCCTTAGGAAGATGTTTTGTATCTAAGCTATCAGAATTACTCGGTATTGTGGCTTTTTGGAAAGAGCTCAAAGTGCACAAAACTATAAAAGCCCTACTTGAACTGCTGTTTTATGACAGAGAGAAATCAGTATTTTATTCATACATTCTGAATTCTTTAATTGAGTTTGATTCCAGTAAACAGCAATTTCCAATGCAGTCATTCTGGAATGTGCCATGTTCCGTGCAACTTTTTAGCACTAGTGTATTGTAGCTGTCATTGAAATGTGTCTTTCAGAGAAGGCTGCAGTATTTCCTATGCGAGTGCTGTCAGCTGTGGTTTGGTGTCGGTTTTTTCGTCTGTGTGTGTTTTTAGGTCTTATTTAAGTGTCTTTGTATGTATATCCAACATCTGTTTTCTACTCTGAGAACTGTTTTAGGCATTACACCTTAGTTTTCTAAAGCAGAGATTTTTTTAGCCAGTACTACAGAATCTACCAATTCCAATTGCTTTTCCAAACCCGACATCGTAAGTTGCATAGTGTGTCTGGTCATTCTTAGATTTCCTATATGAACTAATAATAACAAAAACGTTTTAAAAATATTAAACAATAAAAATAACCCCCAATGCTTACATAAGAAATCTTGACATAGCTCAGATTCTCCAATTAGGTGTTACAAAGCTATTAAATTGTAGGTGTTTTGTGTTGCTAGGATATACAGATTTCTATGTTGAATGAACCCTAAACAAAATAGATAGCAGCTCTGCAGTCTTACCCTCTTGCTGTGGCTGAGGCATACCCTGACTTACATGTTCCTGCTCTTCCCTTTCAATGTAACAGATAGCCTTTTGCTCTGGTGTTGTCTTTAAAGTTTCATGTAGAAAGCATGTTGTGTGTGTTATGTGCAAAGTCTGGCTGTACACCAAAAGATCAGTTCACTGCAGAAGACTTGCTGATTTTGCTAGTGTTATGCCTGTTGGTATTGCTTATGATGATACCTTTACCATTACAGAGGATATTAATGTTTAAATGTTATTATAGTACGTAAGAAACATTTACACACTAGTAAATCCTTCATTATCCCATTATAGACTAGTGCAAAATAGGAATGTTCTTGGCATACCAGCATAACCAGTACATGTATTTGAGTGTAATATAACATGTTTTGATGTAATAATTTCATTCTTACCTTTGTTATTGAGGAGGTTTTCTGTCTCGCTAAAGGCAGCCTTTTTGCTAGTAAAAATTCATAGATTTTTCTTCTGAAAAGCCTCTAAAATAATGATAATTTTATGCCTGTCACTTCTGTACTGACTGAACTCAGCATGGAGATGATTTTTAACACTGTCAGTCCTGTCCAAGAATAATAAATTAAGCCACATCACTTCACATGCATTCTTCTACATGAACACGACTAGCTCTATCAAAAAACTTAGTTCTTCCAGACAACATTCTGTGCAAAATTGGTTTTAATGTGTTTTCAAATGTGTAATTAACCCTAAGAATTCAAGGAAACAGAAGTGTGCAAAAAGCATACAGACATCTTTAACTAACATTGCACAATTAATACAATATGGTTTAGAAAAATAGGATCCAGGAGTTAATCTGTGGAATACCCTGGCACCATTTGAACTGATTAACCAGAGTCACATCCAAGAAAGGTCTGCAGGACATTCCACTAAACAGAAAATACATTATTTGGGCTTTACAGTGTGCCCTTTTGGAAAACCTGTTCCCCTCTGCACACCCTCCCCCCCCCCATATGAAAGATATCTGTGTTTTCATGAGGAAAATAGTCTCATCAACCCTAAAGTAGATAACGTTGGCATACTCTGTGCTAACTGGTAACTCAGCTATTTCTGAAGGAAGGAAATAGCTCCATTGACATCTGATAAAATCTTTTCAGCACTTACATTTTTATAAAATACAGATTAGTTCATTAAATATATTAACTTATTTATATCTTAAGGCCAAAAGAAACCATGTCTTGGGATATTTTAGTGTAGTGGTACTGGTAGGTGATAGACAAATTGGGCAAGTGGTTTAGCAAGAAGGTAGCCAGACTGGTTATACTCCTCACTCCACTGCATGATGCCATCTGAGGCATTGTGTCCTGCTGTAGGCTTCCAAGTAGATGAAGTACATCAAGTTACTGGAGAGAAACCACCAAGATGACTGTGGGATGCAGCACATAACATGTGAAGAGAGGCAATGAAAACTGGATATGTTCAGACTTGAAGTAAAGGCTTAGGAGAGAGGTTCTATTATCTGTCCCATTCCTCTTAAAAATAAAGTTGGATGGGAAACAAGTAGTGGACACAAGTTTTAAAGCACAAAAAATACAGATTAGATGTTAGGGGGAAAAAAATGGCAGCAGTTTTCCCCAGGAGGTTATGGATTTTTGCCTTTGGAGATCCTCAGAACTCAAATTCACCTGATTAGACCTCGCTTGAGTAAGGGGGTTAAGCCTAGAATGACTGCATTACGATTCTATCATTCTTTTCGGAGTAGTCACTGAATCGTCTAAATGATTGCTTTTTAAGCTGAACCAGTGAAAGGACGGAGTAAAACATAACCTGAAAGTCTTCTTTTGTTCTTAATTATTAGCTGATAGCAACAACAACAACAAAAAAGTGGGGATGTGCAATACTTGTCTCCTTTGAGGAGAGATTTGTTTGAACAACATAGATTCCCCTGAATTTGTTCTTGATTATGTGATTTGTTTAAAAGTCAATGAAGTTCTTTCCTTTTAACCCATGTTGCTTGAAACAAAGACTGTGTGATGCCCTTAGTTTTGTCTACTATTGTGTTTTAAAGTAGAGATAGTTATTTTTTGTAAAGTTGGAAAGAAATTCTTTACAAAGCGTATGAAAGTGTCCTTGGAAAAAAAGTGAGAAAGCTTCCACTGGAAAGAAACAGTTCCTTTTTGAAAATAGTATCCTCATGCACCTGTATTGAGTGAGGTGCTTTAAGTAAATTTAATTCTTTCGATTGTTCAGATACTCTAATTAAACATTCCTTAGCTTTGTGATGTTAGAATAGCATTTTTTCAGGTGTGTGCTCTCAAACCTCTTTGGGTTTAGTGTTTTTTGAAATGTAGAAGGTTTCCCAAGGAAGTCAGATCCACCAGAAGCATTTTCTTTTCACCTTTTTTGGTTTTCTTCTCAACTCCTTTTTCTCGGGAGCTGGATGATCAGATGGCAGCTTCTGAGGTGAAGCTGGAGCTGGAGTTTGCTCTGCATGATCCAGCATTTTCAGAATCTGATGAAATCTTCCTTCTTGTTGTCTGAAGTCATATTCTACACTATGGAAAAATGAAGAGATTTAAGGTAGCAAGTGAGAAATTCCCTCAGTAAAATACATGTGGAAAGGATGAGAATAATTTGGCACTATTCAATATTAGACCCTGGTTACAACACAGTGTATAGGTTGATGCCTTGAAAAGAAATTCATCTCTTAAACTTTTAAGAGAAACTGTTTTCTTTCTATGAGTTAAGGACTCCAACACTGTGCCCATGAAATGGGACAAAAATCAAGGGAGTTAAAAATGAAAAGGTATTAAGATGACCTTTCCATGGTGAGGTTTTGATAGTGTAATCTGATTCAGTCATAGGCTTGGCATGAATTCAGGAGTCTCAGGTGCTTTAAATGGGAATGTCTCCGCTAGGACCAAAAATATATGAAATTAAGTTAATACGTAAGTCTTTGAAATAAGTGGTATGAATTAACAGAAAAGTAGAGTGCAACTCACTTGCTCCATTGAAACCCATAATTATTATTGATGTCAAATGGAGCCAAGATGTCTATTACGGAAGAGCAGATCTGTGCAAGGAAGTTCAAGTAAGGTGCAAATCGATGTGGATAGTGATTAAGCCTGTCTCATGCAACCAGCAGCTGTACTGGTGCTGTATGACTTTTCTTCAACCACCTTTTCTAGACAGGAGAGTGGGAGTTGTATAACCTCTGTTTGCCATGGAGGTTTAACAGGCAGAGGGGAGAGTTAAAAGGAGCTGGTTGTGATTTCCATAATGCAAGCTCCTTGGGAGGAATAAGGTATCATCAGAAGGATATAGAGATATCACAATAAGGCTGTGAGCCTCATTTGGGCACTGAGTAGAAGAAATGTGTAAAATTAGTGAATATGCATAACTTGAAACCCTATTAATTGTGTGTATTTGTATGTGTGTAGAAATCCATAAACATTGTTGAGTAATAGGTTAAAATTAACTAAAAGCTTGTTTCCCTTATAATTAAAGTGGTTTGGAGTGTTTAGTAAAATAACTTAGCTTGTGAAAGGAAAGCAATAGGATTATTCTAATTTAGAACTGGAGAGTGACCCCTGGACAAAGAGCTATATGTAGAAAATAGAAGAAACTGATACAAATGAAAAGTTTGATCATTGTCTCTTGAATTTTATCTGACTATTGCAAGAAATTGCACTTAATTTTCAGTAGTCCAGTGCTGGACAATGAAATGTTCAGTTTATAGCATACATAAGGATAGCATCTGCTCATGTGTTTTTTTCAATTCCCTTCAGTGTTTCTAATTTACTGTTGGAGAGATCATCTCTGGAGGCAAGAGGTCAGTTCAGTCTTTGTTTAATACTGTTCCTTGTATGCCATGGTAACAGCGGTTTCAGTTGCTCATTGCATTTGTTCGTTGTAGTGTAAACATTTGTCTTGCAGGATCTAGGCAGAAAGTCCCAAGTAATGTCACATAATCCTGCTGGATAGTTAATAAAGCTGAATTTACAGCCACTATTCTATATACCTGAAAAGCCTTTTATTACTTTACGTATCGGTGTAATCCATGCTTGGATTGATATAAGATTAGTGTATTGCTTGACACAGGGACCGCTTGGAACGAGCGTGATAAAGATGCTTCAGTGACATTAACACAAAAAAACAGAGAGCAAGATGAAGCACCTGGTTTAATAATTAATGCCAGCAGGGATGCTATGTTAGTAGAAAGAAATGCCTGCATGGCTCTTTTTGGCTACATAAAACATAGGGATTGTATGGGTTTGTCTAGAGCAAAACCTGGTAACAATTACTTGTTTCAGAATATTGTCTAATGAATATTCATGACCACGTCTGTGGAACATCTCTGTAAAGTGAAAACTATTACGTTTCCTTGCTGTCTCTGGTTTTGCCTCTTAAAGCTAGAAACTTTTTAGAGGATCTATGTTCTCTTGTATGTGTTCTATTAATCATTGCGCTGTAAGCCTCCAGGCACCATTATCATTACAAACTACCTAGTAACCAAAAATGCACATCAGTGTTTTGTTACTTCACCTGTTCTTTAGTTCAGATTCTTGTGCTTGCTGCTCAGGATCTTTCCTGTATTGAAACCATGTAAATTAAAAATGCAGGGGACACATCATAGTTTTTTGTTCTCAAGGGAGAAAGCGGTTAAAGGGCAGTTGGTACATAAATTCTATAGTCGCTTCGGTTCCTGTACAGCCAAATAAAACTGCACAGAGATGTTCAAAGACAATGAACAAGTAAAGAAATCTGTTTTGTTCTGGATCTCCCTTTTTATACAGACCCAGTCTATGCTATTGCATAAGTCATGTAACCTCCTGAAGTATCCGGAGGGCTGTGGAGAAGACTAACCCCTTTGTCTCAGAGCAGCTGAGGTGTTCAATCTGTGACATGACAATTACTTTGTGATTTTGTTACCAGAGATTTAGGACATCGGTACTCGACTGAGTTGCATGTTAGCAACAGGTTCCAAAGCTGTGTCCAAGCTTGACTTTATCGAACAAGCTTATAAAGCTCTTTAAACAAATTGGCTCATGTAGAAAATACAGTGTGAAAAACACTTCCATGTGGATATAACCTATTCATTATATCCATAAAAATTGCAAACTGGCAAAGCTAAAGGTCTGCAATATCCTTTGAACTAAAGGAAAAGTTTTCAACCTAAAAGAATAGTTCTCTTACCCTTTATTTTTGTAAATGTAATCAAACTGAAGACGTGTGTTTTCTGCCTCATGACTGAGGTTGCAGAGATTAGATAATGTGTTTCTAGGTTGGCAGAAACCCTATAAAATGCTTGCTGAGTGCACAAGCTGCGTATGTGGTATAACTAAGAGTTTGTACCTGCTAGATTTTGGCTGCTGCCTGGCAAGCTGGGGACTCCTGCAGTGTGTCTGTACAGACGGAGCATTAAAAGCACATACAGCTCCCAGAACACAGGACTACCAAGGTTTTTGGTCATAAGAGTTTAACATAAACTGCAGTTTAAATCTGGAGTAACTTACACTCAGGTTGCACTCCCTCAAAATAATTGCAAATAAACATTTAGTGCAGTGGGAATCGTGGGAGTTTGTTTTTGGTTTGTGTGTAAACATGAGCTGTAGCTTACTGCCATTGGGGAGCTGAGTGTTTGTCTTTTCCAAGATTTACAATTGTTAGTGAAATCCTAGCTTTAAGACTGTAACACACATCATCATCAGAAATGGCACTAAGGGTTTTCAAAGCATGCTGATAATAACAATGCTGGGAAACATTACTGGGAAATTTGTTTGAGTTCTCAGATGTACGTCTTTCAAATAACACCAGTACTGTTTTCTACGTGGGAAAACAAAACCACCTCACTTGTATCACTTGGTCTTTTGTTAAAAACCAGGTTTAGAATAATTGAGATATTTTCTAGCTGTAGGCAAAGCATTCTATTATACATCCACGAGATATCCAGACAACACAAACTGATGCAAAGGAGTTGGGTACCTGTAAATGATACATGCGGTGTTCTGGCAGGTGCTGCAGTTGTTGAGGTCTTGACCAGTGTGATAGAAGTTACGCCTGTAACAGACAGTAGTTCATGTCGTGTATTTACAGCTACGTTAACAGATCTCTGAATCTTTCTTTCCCACCTCATGCTGATAAGATTCTGGTTGTTGGTTCTTGCGTGAATACTTGTGAAAACACTTAGGCATGCAACTGCTTCCTGTAAATACTTTAAAGCATTTGAATATCTATGCTTTTGGTGACTTGATCTGATTTCTCCCTTATGTTTTCCATTCTTTCCCCTTTTTCATGTTTCTTCGCTTGAGGTAACCAAGTCAGGCTTTTCCTGCTGAGAGTATATGGAGTGTTGAGAAAACAAGGAAAGTGACTTTCATACTTCACACCAACTACAGCTCAACTATGTTTATGATGGATGGATCTGCAGAAGCAGTTTGAGCTCGGTGGTTCATTACATCTGAAGGATGCAGAACACTTTGAATAAGTTTTATTTGAATTACAGGAGTTAAGTTTGTACCAACATAATTTTCTGATTGCTTTTGGACCTAAAGTGGAGGTTCTTCACATGTGTTATTGTACTACCTCCACAAGTACTTGGGATGTTCAGTTTAACTGCTAGATGATTCTAGCAGCATTGGTTGAAGCTTATCGTTGAATCTCAGTGTGACACTGACTGATATTTGACAAAACTTTTGGGTTTAGCCATATGGGAAATGAACAGAAATGGGCTGTAAATATTACCGGGTCATCTGAGCTTGCTTCACTTCAAGTTACTCTTTGTAATGCTCAGATTTTCAAACATCATTGAAAATTGTCCACTGTCAAACATAAATACATGTAGGGGACAAGGAGGGAGCATTTTTTCCTGTAATTCCCTGCAGAACTGTAGTAGGGTGTTATTCATATGAAATATGCTATAGACAATTGATTGTTTAAGGTTGACACATGGATTTTTCTTCCCACCCCCTACCTTGAATCTTGCTTCTAAACTGAACTTTTGGGTTTTGGTGTTTTACAAATGGTTTTGCCTATTTGTTATCAGTATGTTTATATGGGGTTTGTCTGCTGTGTCTAGGTTTGTACAAAGTTGGAACTAGAAAACTGTATGGGCTTTTCAGATAGAGAAAAATGACTAAGCACAATCCTCTGAAGAAGGGTAGCTGGAGCTGGCTTATATGGGGAAATGTTACATGGAATAAAAATATATAGAATCACAAAAGCTAACAGAAATATTTTCACCTTAACAGTCAGGTGGACGTTAATGGTTAATGTTTCCAGAAAAAAAAAGGTACTCTGTACAGAGTAAAATCACATGTTAATGTGATATGTAGTGTGTTAATTATTTTAATGAGCGTAAGCCATCAGAAACGCAAGGAGGTCATTTCAAGTCCCAGATAAAATACTTGGAGAAAGAAAAAATCCTTCAAAATGGATTTATTTTTCTTCAGAAGTTGTAAAAAAATTGGGGCATATAAAATTGTGGCTTCGGTTAGTTCTGTCCTGATAGTTTCTGCACAGCCACACAACCCTTTCCTGTCCACATGGGAACTAGTGCAGAGATGTGGTGCTGGGTCACAGGAGCACGTCTCTGTCATGTTCTGTGCTATTTCTGTGCAAATGAATCTACCCCAAAATCTCCATGTCTCACATTCCAGTACACTTTGCAGAAACCACAAGAAGAGTGCTGCACTGTCAGATTTACTCCTTAACTGCAGTCAGTAAATACTGTTGATGCACATGATCTGAGTTTAAGGCTGCAGTTTTACACACAGACCAGTGGTGCATAATGATTACTTTAGATGCCTGAGCTGCCTGAGTAAATGATGACATAGACTGAATGTTGGTTTATCCTTACAAAATAAAGTAAAATGGAACCTTTGTTCTCTTAATACTTTGACAGATTTATCTTGGATTTTTCAAAGGCAAAAAGTATTTGATGGATAAACTACGTTATCATGAAACAGACCTTTAAAAGGTATCCTAGCTGTATTTAATGTAAGTAGCAGCTGCTGTTCATGGTTTGGAAAACATTATTAGGATATTCTAAAACCTGTATTGAGCATAGATATATTTAAAATTCTATTTTAACACTGTTCTACGAAGGTGTCCAATCTTTAGCAATTATTTGCTTTTATAGTAGTATTATTATTTTTGATTCACAAGCAAGTTGCATGATTAAGTTACACAAATAATTCTGGCAGCCTTGGCTATAGTCACTATGAGAATAGGCTAAAAATAAATAATAGGTCACAACATCTTATGACAGTGCAGAAAGCAGTCATTGACACCTGAGATTCCAAAGCGAGTTCTTGCGACCTATCTCCACACGCTCTATGTT
This sequence comes from Coracopsis vasa, assembly GCA_026283785.1. Classification (NCBI taxonomy): domain Eukaryota; kingdom Metazoa; phylum Chordata; class Aves; order Psittaciformes; family Psittacidae; genus Coracopsis; species Coracopsis vasa. Next base: position 56,848 of record JANHGB010065700.1, on the reverse strand, counting down.
CATAGTTTTAATCCCTCTTAAGCACCTCCCTCCATCTCCCATGAAATCTTCCTGACATACTGGAGCCCTTGAAGTTTACCTGTGCCTGTTTTCAAGGCATGCCCTTTAAGCAGTTGTGGTGTTTGTGGTATCATGACATGCAACTAGCAGTGTTGGGGGGGTCCCAACTGTCTGCAGATGCTGGGCTTTAGCTGCTAATCCTTTTACTTGCTTATGAAGGCAGTAGTAATGTGTTGAACAGAAGCAGAGTTTTGCTGATAGAAACCCTTTCAGCAGTAGGACTGCTTTGGCACTAAATGCGTATCTGATCTTGCTAATAAGAGGTAGTTTTCTTGCTAAAGATTTCTATTGTACTGCATTAGCCTGTAGGGTTTTGTTGTTCTACTGCATACAGATTTTAGCTGGATCTCAGGTGTCAGTGGCTTTGTATCTGACACCATGAATCTAAATAAGGGAGATAAACCATGTCTTACACGGGGTTTAGTAAAGGCGGTATCAGCTAAAGGCAAATTATCAAGAGACTTGCTTCTCTGCTGAGGTACTGACACCAGAAAAAGGGTGTAAGATACCATTTTGCAAACTCATCTCTAAATATTTCAGGAAAGGGTTTTTCAGTAGCAAAGGTTACAAGAATGCTAGCATCTGCTATACACTACTGCTGAATTACTGATATTAAAATGCACCATACCCTTCACTGAGGGCTCTGGATTTTTCCAGGTCTTGGATTACATTCAAAAGGACTTTAATCTTCTCCTGGTTGGACTGCAAAGATTCCTCTACAGACTGCAGTCTGCCTTGTAGGGCACAGAGTTCACCGTGTGCCAAATGGATTTGATTGAGTCCGCTAATCTCTTTGTTGGTTTGTGGGTTTATTTCATTCCTTGGCAGATAAGACTTTATGTGAAATCCTTCTAAACAGCTGTTACATTGGGGAACAGCTGGCTGGGTAGAATTGTTCTCCATTTCAGAACTACATGTCAGAATAGATTTTGACGCATTACTGCTGGTCACTGACATTATTGTGTGACCATCATTTGTTAATGTCACACAGCTGGAATCTGGTTTGTGCTCTCCTGTCTGTTGGTAGTCTCTGAGGAAACAAGATGAACTGTGATTTGATGGAGATGGGAATGGAGCAGTTTCCTTACTGCTTTCATCTTTGCTGGCTACAAGTGACTCCAAATCACTTCTATCTGCTTCACAGGACTCAGCATGAGCATTACATTCACTGCAGTTACTGGAATTGAGTAGGCAAGGGTATATTTTTCCAGAATTAGATTGCAGCATGCTGCTGTCATTATTTCCATTGATATTTATGGCAGAAGAAGAATGCAGTGAATTACTTAAATTCGTGGTTGTGTCTGGTGCATCCATGGAAACATAGCTGTCTTGTGGAAAACTCACATGTATGTATTCAGGCATCTGTGTAGAAACAGTTGTCTTCTCTGATCCTGAGAAACTGTCAGTCTGGATAGGTCCATTGCTTTGTGCTTTTGATGGTCTTTGACTTAACTGCCCATCCACCTCACTCTTCTTAAACCCATCTTCCAAATGATTAGTTATTCTTAAGTAACAGAGATCTGAAGACATCATGTCTTGTTCAGAAAGATTGCCGTTCACCTGGATAGAGTTTGCAGGCTCACTTGGCATCTCTGTTAGTGATTTGCTGACGGTCAGCTTTTTCCTTTTAAAAACTGGGAAGTGTTTCCTGAGGCTGGGAGATGTTTGTATGGCAATGTTCTGAAGCCCCTTCTGAGCCCTTGCAACAGATGGAGATTGATGTAGCAAAAAGTTGTGATCAGTAAATATTTCTGGTTTTCCGGCCGTGAATGCTATATGTTGGGCAGGGTTAGGATCCAGTTCATTCTTTGCGTTCACACCATCATCCTTGAATCGGACTTGCTGAGATTTGCTTCTGCGGTGCTGTGGCTGTCTTATAAAATCAGCTGAATCCAGACTGTTCCTTTTCAGGAGCACTGGGCGCATTTTCATGTTTTGCTGGGCCATTGAATCACAATTTAAAGTCTGTAGGTAACGTGTTTCTTTGCGACCCATTTCATTTGTCATTTGAACTGAATATTAAGATTGTTCCGAAGGTGCAAATGAATACTTTGCTCTTGAAGAAGCTAAGCTGTTCATTCTTCTTGTTGTTATGTGTGCTTTTAACTGACATTCTCTCTTTAGGAACGCCTTTTCAAATTTAATTGACCAAATACTAAAATAAAGAAATTCTGTATCATATTTAAGGAAAGATTTCTTGTAGCAAGGGAGTGCAGAAATCCGTGTGTTGTGAAGCTAACATAATCTTCAGATTACAAAACTACACAGGCTGTTATGCTTACAGTTAGACAATTTAAAGGTAAGGTTGAGTCTATGGCTTTCCTGATGGCTCTTGTGTGACAGTCAGTTCTCCACTGGTGATCCAGCCTTTTTTTATGATGGACCAGTCACATGTGCTTTATTTGCATGTTGTTGAAACAACAAGCATTATAACTTTTGGGCGTATTTTCATTTCTGATGCATAGTTTTCCTAATGAAATATATCCATTAATGCCAAACTGAATTGCTTTCTTTAGAGAGAGTTTTTCTTCTTCAGCCATCTTTTTAAAGTTGCAAATGAAACTAATCTTCCCAAACAGTTAAGCAAAATGTAAGCAATTCTGACCAGGTAAAAATACAGCATCCAGTGGGTTTCCGTGAGAGAAGTTATCGTTGTGTAGCTGTCACTTCAGTTTGTGCAAATACAAGGCCAGTCATATCCCAGGGACTGTTTCACTAGGGGAAGGTCTGTAAATACTTTGGCATTAGGAGAGCGGTCCAGTCTGAAGAACCAGCAAGTGCAGAACAGCAGGAAATGTTTCCTGAAAGTAACAACAGTTGTAGATGAACAAAGTGCCAAATACTATAAATTTCTTATGCTGTCTCCTCAAAATTGTCATCTCCATTGGTTTTGTAACTTTGGTAGTGAGATACTTGTACAGAAACTTAAAAATGTTTTATAATGTTGAAGTGCCTAAAGTTATCCTCATATGAAATACAAACCACTAAAGATTGATACAAAACAGTCAGGGGGTAGTTTTCTCTTTGTGATCAGTACTCATTCTCCTACCCAAATCATTCCAGAATAGTTTGAGCTAAAACTTGGTATCTGCAATGAATAGTAGCAGGTTTTAAGTCCTGAATTTCAAAACTCACCCATGAGATGTACCTGCATGTAAAATATGCTTCCTGTATTTTAATAAGGGATGCTAAATCTGAAATCAGCTGCTAGAACAGAATAGGGCAAAGAGGAGACATTTATGCAAAATACAGGAAATATTCTATGGGATTCTGAATAATCAAGCATAGTTTGCTTTTAGGATTGCAGTGATTTTTAACACTGGGGCTCAATTCCCAGCATAGTGTTAATTTACCAGTAATTCTGTTCCCTGACTCTTTCATCAGCCTTGTTACTTCCATTACCTTAGTGTACCTTTTGTTGAAGCATTGCAGAAACCTTACCATATTTAGTTTACAAGAATCGATGAGATAGGTGCAGTGAGCAAGATCTGTTACAGAATACAGCAAACTGTTCTGTAGCCTCCTATAACATTCAGGCAATGTAATGTAATTAAAGTAATTATGTGATATTATTCTATTATTAAGTTTGAGAAGAAAATGAGCATTGAATGATTTCACTGCAGAGAGAAATGTTGTGTAAGATATTGAGGAAACAAATATGCACATTAATAACAAATTTTACTTTCAGGATACGCTAGCATTAGGTCACTTAACTCACTGCACTGCTTGTTCAGTGGAAACAAGTATACACAATAAACAAGTCAAAGTGTTCCTGCAGATAGAGTTCCAGTGCCAAATTCTGAATTCTCATATTGTCCACTAATTACTGGAGGCTTTTTGTGGTTTTGTTTGAGAATGTATCCAAATACTGCAGTGGCATTCTCCATTTCCCATCACAGCTGCTGTGCTTCAGGCAGATGGACTACTTTAAAAGTTATACTTGCCTAATTACATTTGGAAAGAGGCTTTAGAAATCTAATCCTTTGTATTTTGACTACAAGTAAAAAGCACTTAAGGGCTTTAGGAGAACTGTCTGCTTTGGCTGTAGAGGCATTTGAGCTAGATTCCTGCATTCTTCATTTGCAAATCGCTATTTTAATTCTGTGTGATTTTTAGCCACCTTGGCATTCACTGGTCTGGCATTCATGTGAATTGTTGTAATCAAAGTTAAACATTAAACAAATTATTAAAACAAGGTGAAAAGTGTATAGGGAAGAATGCTCTAATAGTTGGACTGAAAACCCAAACTAGTGCTTTCCCTGAGTTATAGGTGTCTGTGTTCAGATTAACTGAGTAACATTGCCAGCAACTAAGTTTAAATAACATTTTCCCTTGCCTGGGTTATCATTCCTCATTCTTTTTTGGTGCAGCCATTTCCTGGTCTTGTTTTGCACATTATTTCATATTGACTGAATATGAAAAGGTCTAAGGATCTATTTTATGGAAATGCTTTCAATGTATTAATGTAACATACATCACTCATAACAAAAAGCATGCATCAGTTTTCAGTTTATGTCTTTTAGGAGTAATAAAAATATCAACAGTTTTGGTAGGAGAAATGTAGTAGGATTTAATGTGTGCCAGGGTTCCATGACCTCACATCCAGCTATCCATCCTCTTTCTCCCCATCCCTTCCCTTGGCAGCTGCTTATCAGTCCTGAGGACATGCCTCATGCCTTGGTTCATTTGCTTTATTAGTGCTGTGGATTCATCTCAGTCTCTTCATTCACTGGTTGTTGAATCAAGTGGTCCATGAGGTTCTTGACAGTTAATGTTACTTTAAATGTTGCCTATTTTATGCTCCTCTTTTCAATGGATTGAGTATGTGAATCTGACTAATAAATATAATTGCATTTTTTTCTCTTATACTTGGCTTATGCTGTTAGGGCAGATCTTGATTTTTAAAGTCTTTGCATGCTCTGCACACACACTTCATAATGGTGAAAGTTAGTCTTCAGCGTAAATTTATTCTAGCTCCAGTGTGCAATAAAAGAATTGCCTGGAAAAGACTAAGGTGCAAATCTGCTACCTCAAACAACAGTGGAACTGTTTCTAACCTCAAGATTTTGTTTCTGAATTCTTAGAAATGGAGCATAAATTCTAAAACATGAATATTGGCAAAAGTGTGCCGAGACAGATTGATACATATTTACATATTTTTCTTTTGAGATGCAAATCTTAAAGCTGGTGAAAAAAAAAATACTTTATCCAACATGGAAGCAATCTTTAAAATCTAAAAGTATAAACAAATTCAATTGTTTCATGGCTCCGTAACTGTCAAAATTCTTAATGTCGTTAGCCAGAATTTTCTTTGTTCAGTATTCAATCAAAGCTAACTCTAAAGCAGCAATCACAGCAAGTCATTCTAGGGTGGACTGTAATGCACATTTGAGATTTTTATAACTTAAGAAACCTCAGTGGAGCTGAGAAACTTATTGTTTGCCAACTTCTAAGTTCAGTAAGGCCAGAAAGGATTTCATCACAATCTGGTGGACTGCAGAATGGTTCTTTTTGTACTGAAATATCTATTGAGTATTTTTGAAACATTATTCATTTTCACTATTCAGTTAATCAGTGATAGATTTTTAAAATGCAGTTTAAAATCAGTACGTATCAGTACATACTGCCAGGATAATGAATATGGGCAAACGAAGAGATGTAATTGAAATTGTCATTTTATGAGGAAAAAAAAGGTCAATTGCATCTGAATAGGCTTTTCCTCCGTGTATTTTCCTGCCTTGTCTCAGGTTGCAGGGTGTTTTGTAATTTTTAGGCTTATTTTTGGGTTGGAGCTGGATTTGGGTGTTTGTTAGGTCAAGCTAGAATAACATCTCAGCTATTCTTGCTACCTGAACCATTCCACATCCAGTTACTTGTTTTTACAGTATCTGTAGCATGGTTCTGCTTCACTGATTTAATGATTTAACTGATTTAACGACTCCCTGGGCTTCCCCAGTCCCAACTAGTGATGGGAAATACTATGGAGTACGGTAAATTGCTGTTTCACCACAAGTCTGTAGGTCTGGGGTTGGTGCCATGTCTACCTGTGAAAAAAGTGGCATTTAATTCTGATGTTCAATCAACAACTGTGGCTGTAAATATAGACACTGCAATCAAGCTTCGTTTTTCACCTGACACCAGTGCACAGGTTGTCCTATGTAGTACACTTTTGTTGCCTATTTGCATTGGCCTGTACACAGAATCTCCTGTTCTGCTTGTGTACGCTGCCACAGAAGAGTTCTCTGTGTGCTCCTGTATTGCACTACTCAACTGTTCCCTGCTGCAGTGGGTTTGGTAATGAACCTCACCTGTGCACCTACAACATGAGGACCTAAGGAGAAAGGGTGAACTTCTTTACAAGTCCTGCTGGCAGGTTTTGTGAACCACATTAAAGTGGGATCAAGGTGAATGGAGAAAAGGATTTAACACAGATAAGGAATACAGGGTGGGATGTAAGCTTCTGACTTCAGAAAAGGAATGTTTCCATGATGAAAGAGATTATAGGATTTTATCTCTGAGTACTATTACAGCAAGACTTGTAAATTACTTCAGTCTGGTGAGACTGGGTAGAGAAGATGCTGCAATATTTACTGCAGCAGCAAAATGGCCTTAGCTAAGCGAGTTTTAGGAATAAAAAAAAGGCTTGGCTATACTTTGAGATGATGCAATGCCAGTCTGCATGAAGATGCACTGAAAGATAAAATGATCTTATTTATGAATATAGTTTTCAGAACTATGATACTTAATTCTTTTATTCTACTCTAACAAAAGTAGAAGTTCGACCATCTCCTTTGAAGAGATGATACATTCCATTGGCTGTTATGGAACAAAAGGCTTCATGGATTAGAAAATATTTCTATGTCAATATTTGCTTTGGAGCACATCTTGGAAGCTGTTCACACAAGGATTACCATCAGGGGATAAGACACAAGTTAATAAATTCAGTCATGTCTCTGCAGTACAGAAATTGGAATTAATCTTTTTTTCAGTGTTACTTTGCAAAGACAAGTGTACTTAAAACTGAGAAATTTCTCTTGAAAAGTGCTCCAGTGCCTACAGGGAGATGGAAGTTATCCAAAGTGACAGGTTGGTGAGCTGGAAAGTGTCCAAATAGCTGGTTCATGACACAACATTTCAGTGCTCTTTCTTGAATAAATCTGGTATTCTGCTCTTTTCCTTGTAGTTGAAAGAATCCCGGGAAGTACTTGGTGTTTGGGTAAAAGTATGCATACGTGTTACATCTTAAATTACGGTAAATTTATATCCTGGCTTTAGAAAATGTTAACATATCTCTATCTAAATGTGGATAGATTTATGTAAGTAGGTAGGTTGTGGACAGGTAGATGTGCAGCTCTGTGTGTGTATGAGAGCAAGCTGCTACACAGGCTGTAGCAGTTTGATTGCAAGTATATTAGCTCCTGAAAGTTACCTTTGGAACTTTCTCTTTGGTTGTCTAGTTATAACAACTCTGCCTCTTACAACAACAAACCCACATATTCTTCCTTAATACCAATCCTAAAAGCTACTTCTGCTGTGGTTCTTGTGGTGACAACTTGCTACTCCCCACCACCTTCCTGCTGGGTGCCTTTGTTGAGAAGGCTGCTACGGGAGATGTCTGCCATGTATTTAATATACGGGTTTGTCACTTTGCTGTGCTATCCCCTACCTTAGCTGACACTTCTGAGTGATATACGTGCTGAATTTCTTCTTCCTTTACAGTGCTCACCACTCCTGTTTATTTCTGATCACAAGTAGTCGGCATCTTTTCTAGACAGAAGATAAAGAGGCCAGAACTGTCTAAAATGTCTCTTTGCAAGTCTGTAACACAATCCCTTCCCATCGTCCCACAGGATCTCGTTTGTTCTCCTCAGAACAGCAAAGATCAATTTGTTGTTATGGCACAGAAGTAATTTCAGTACAAAATTCATTTTTCTTTTCAGTGCTTGGCTCACCCATATTTTCAGGAATCCTTCCAAAATGGGTGCCTTGTGTTATGCACACATTTGTGGTAATCTTTACATGCATATGTTGGTTGTAACACGCTGTGATAACTTTCAGCTTTTACAGTGCAGCTAAGTAAGTATCCAGTTGAAGCCACCACCTGCATGGAGAGGGATAAACAAGGGCCCAGTCTGTGGCTGTGAAATATTTCCATTCAGTTTAATTTTGCAATGTGTTATTCAAATTTGAATTCCACTCCATTGCATGCTGAGAAAAGATAGCTTTAGCTTCAATCGTACTGATTCAGACAAATAAACCCATTTGTTTCCTTATTGGAATTATTTTATCTTCTGATAATGAAAGTTCCTAATTAATTTTAGGAGAAAGTAACATAATCTCTGCTTAAACTTTCCTACACAGAGCATGATTCTTCTGTCTTCATTTGTGAGCTGCAGAACTCTTTGATTTGAATGAATATGCTCCTCTCAAACTGCAATCCGAACACTAGCAAAATGATACTGCATGCTTTGTTAAGCCTCAGCCATTAATGAAATGTTATCAGGATGGTTGTGAGCCCTTGAGGAATATATCCATGTAGTCTGTAGGAAGGCCTTAAGTGTGTAACAGGAAAGATTTTGCCGTATTGTCTAACAAAGATCTCCAGTTTTACAACACATTACTGTTTGTAATATGCTGTGCTTCTGGATTTTGAAAACATAGTAAGGTTCAAGTCTTTTCCTATGGTAGGTGTCTATGTTGGGAATACCTGGTAACATGACAGCGTCTGCCCCAAACTGTGCAGTTGTTCATTGTGGGTATTTATGAATAATTTTTGGTCAATATAACAAATCACTTGATTATTGAAGACAATTTTGCTTTTTCTATATAGGCTGTTTATATTCGCAATGCATTCTAGATGAGAATAGAGGGATCTTGGATAAACTCCTAATACCAGACACAGTGATTCCATTTAAAATATGTGGGCCACTGCATTAACAGTGCAGTTTAAGCCTGGCTGAGAGCTAGAGCATTATTTCTTCCTGCAGAGCCTCCCTGCTGATCTACAAGTATGATTTACAGGTCAGAATTGGCTCTCAGTGAACCTGTTGAGAATATGACTGGAAGGACTGGGACTTGCCTTCTTGGGTCCTGTGAGAAGGTCCAGAGGATACTGGGGGCAAAGAAAGGAGTCCACTATTAAGCCTGTATGGATAACTGAGAGGGAATGTTGTCTTTATTCCATGGTTGCTCTTAGTCTTCCTTGTTAAAATAGATGTGCAAACTGTAACTAGAGTGAACACTGTTATTCAGAAAAGAGTTTTATGTCTATTGTGTAGAGGCTTCTATAGTTTGGTTTTCTGGCAAGATTTATTCTAAATTCCTCAAGAAAGAAGTTTTTGTATTTAGGTCAGTTTTAAAACTATAGCTCATTTACTTTGTACCCATGGATGTATTTGGTGGAGTGTTTCTTCTGCTCGTGCCTACTTGGATGCATTCTTCATATTTTATTTCTTGAGTCAGTATGAAGGGAAGGGTTTGGGGGGTAATACTGCTTTTGTACATTAACAGCTGTTTCCCTGTTGAACTATAGACATGTAGGGTGTATCTAAGCGATTTTAACACCAGGACAAAAGACTATTTCTATTCTAAACCATTTAAAATCAGAATAAAGCACTTGCTGAAGATGGTGATGTCTACACTTGAGTTGTTTTCACCATTACAGTACTTATTTACTTTTAAAAAACAACTTTTGAGTGTACTTGCTGCAGCCCCTTTGCTTTCAGCTGGTTTCTGTATTCTGCTTTTTTCAATTAGTTTATCACTTCAGAGTAAGAAGAATGACATGGCAAAGCTGAGTCCAAAAATACTGAGCAGTCTGCTGCGCTGCAGCCTTGTAAGCATCATGTTCTTAGCTGTGATCCATCAGGAGCTCCATAACTTTTTTTGCCACATCAGTATGTGGGAGTATTCAGTAAATGTAAGGAGTCAACTATTGCTCTCACTTTTATCCCACACCTGGATATACTGGGAGCCAGGGAAGAAACCGTGCCAAGTTCCTGCTGAAATACACTCTCCAATGGCTTCTGTGTTTCCTATGGAAATATTGAAACCTGTGTGGAAAGATTTTGCCAGATTCATCATAACAGGGCTGGAGTTTAAAATCTGCAGCTTGAGGCTTTTTTACCTGCATTCCTTCAGGGCATGAACGACATCTGAAGTGCAAGTAGCAGTATATTTCGTCCTCATGAGATGCATTTGTGTACTTAGCTGAACATATCTTGCTGTATCTCTTTCTAACTACTGGTTTTGAAAACCATTTTCAGTGTGAGGGAATTGATTTATGGCAGTTTAGAGACTGGGTTACAGGAAAATGGCTGACAGTAACTGCTGGAGAGACTGAAATTATGCTTACTGGCTTTGGCAGGGTCTATGTAGAGAATGATGTTTCCCATAAGCTCCCTGCTTCTGGTGTGAAAAGCTGCAGGTGGAGAAGGAATGTAGGTTGAGAGATAATGAGCTGGGGACTCCTCTGAGAAAATCTGCTATCAATTGTCGTCGTTACTACTTCTCAACATCAGAGGAGTCTTTACTCAGGTTTTATCCTTCTGCAGTGTAGTCTGCTAAGAGTCTAATGCATTGACATGTCTTTTCTCTGGATGTTTGCAGAATGAAGCAGTGATACAATTGTCAATAAGGCTGGTAGTTTGGGTTCTTGTATGAATTCTGTTTATTTTATCGTCAACCTTCTGGGAGCCAGAATTACACATTCTTGAGGGTGGCTCGTGAGAAGAGCAGAGCAAGCAAGAACCCGCTGCTTATTACAAGCTCCTGCTACATGTAATTTTACTTCATCAGCAACCATCAGATTGCTGTGTTTTGGAGAGCTCAATTACATGTATTTTGGGGGATTACAGTTAAAAACATGAGAATTACATGATAAAAAGTCTTTGGGTATGCTTGTTCTCTTCTTTGGCTTTGTCTTTACCAATTTTACATCTGTTTCATATTGTCTGTAATGCAGGCATTAGGAAACTCAAAGTGCAGATTTGTAAGACTTACAAGAATATGTTAAAACCAGCAACACTTAGTATCCTGACAGGCTCTTTAACAACCCAACAGCTTGATGTTGCTAATATATGATGGGCAGTGACAACGGAGGGATGCTTTGCTTTGCTTGCATCTGTTGTGCAGTGCTTCTCTTTCAAGCCATGAGAATGGACGTGGGTATAGTTTCCTTCATAAGCATTCTGAAGGCAATTTTTTCAGTCAAGTTTTCAGCCAGGTGCACTGATCGATCCATAATTCTCTGTGACTTTATTCTGTCATTTTATAAGCCACTTCTGTCCTATTTATTTTAATGCTTTGCTTGTGAGGTGCACAGATTATTATGCAGGGCAGGTGCCTTTAAAAATTAATTGTACTATCATTACTGCCTGACTACTTCCTAAAAATAGAGAGAAGTTGCTTTGGAAAAGCCTTGCTCTTTGTAAGGAGAGGATTTGGAAAAAAGCCCACTTCAGTTTATAATTTGCAGCCTGAAAAATAACTTAGCCTTGCAATGGCTCTCTGAGCTTTGCATCAATGGTAGGAGCACCAGGTATTGAACACAAGCTCCACTGCAGCTCATTCCTTGGCAGAGATACCAATTCTAAGTTACAGCATTATTGCCATGTGTAGCATTGCTTTAATATTCCTGCTGTCCTGTCAGAGCAGCAAAAGCTCTGGCATTATGTGTGTGGAATATAACTGAATCACTTCTGTGTGGAGTAGAAATAAGTCTCAGCACTGAATATAAGAACCGTGAATGTGGTGATTTTAACTTCTGAACTTGCTGAGATCATTGTTTTCCTGCCAAATGTTTGGTTTATGGTAAATCCTAGGAGAGTTATAGTTCATTAACACAGAAGCATCTGCGTGCAGTTAGTGTTCCACCTGTGGCCAAGGCCTAGCACGGGCAAGAGGATTGCGTTGTTCCACACCAAAAGGTCATCTTCTTGTCAATGCTCAAGATGTTACCATCGCTGCCTCTCAGAAGACAGCAGTGTCTGATCTGTGCCCAGCCTGCTGCTATGCTAGAGGCATAAACTGGCAGGATGGTTTCTTTGTCTCATTACAGACATGACTGTGTGTGCAGTTTTAACGCTGTTTTCCAGGGAAAGTTAAACAAGAAACCAAATGACTGCATGGCCACAGCAGTGAGCAAGGCAGGCAACCCAAAATCTCTGATTGAAGCTTGGGTTATCTTAGAGTGTGTTAGCAAAAAATAACTAGGTATGCAATTCAGCTCGATGTGCTTAGGGTTTGTCTTGTAAAATTAAAAAACCCAATCGCAATACTTAAATATGCGAAAAACAACAGAAATGTTGCTGTTTATTCTGTCAAGATTGCAATGTTATTCTCCTAACAGTAAGTCCAGAAAAGGCTTTACAAGACAGGAATATCAGGCTATGGAAGTGGCAGCCTAAAGGCATGTTTATTCTTGTATAGCAGGAGTGACCAAAAATTTCCTTTTTTTTTCTTTTTCTCTTTATTTTTGTGTACTGATAGAGACATTTGTGTTCCCGCTATTATTTCATGAATAGCTTCCAGAAAACCATAGGATTCACATAATTATGTCTGCTGCAGACTGTGAATATTTGTCTTCATACACTTTGCATGTCCCCGTGATACTACATAGACTTGTACTTCAGGTTGTTTCCTCCTTTAGCTTGTCTTGAAATGCTGGTGTGCCCAACCCTGTTGGGGAGCAGCACTGATGAAGGAGGAAGAGCCAGCAACAGAGAAATTCATTTGAACAAAGGCTAGGTTTGGGATTTTTTCAGCTGCTAACAGTGACTGGTCTAAACCACTCTGCCCGCCCACTGCCCATATCCTACACAATTTCTTCCTTAGTTTCTTTGCCACCAAAGAACCTCTTCCCTACACAGTGCTATGAAATCCTGAAAAATATATTCATGAATTCAATAGAGTGCAGATGCTTTTCTCTCTCCTCCAAGATCCTGGTGCCTACATTATTGGTTTCCTGGGTTTGTGCTCGATTATTCTGTTCTTCCCTAGCATCTGGGACTTGGGCTGTACAACCTGCTCAGGCCGACCTAATGTCCTGGAACTCTTTAATTACAGCACTGTCATTTAGGTTTTTACGATGATCTGGAAGGGGTAAGGGAGCTCCACTACTGTCCCGGTGTTTCACATTTGCCTTATTCATTTGGCATCAACACATACACAATATTATTTCTCCTCTTCTTTGGTTAAACTCCTTTCTGTCTTTGCATTTTTTAAAAATGGGCTGTAATTAGTTGCTAAAATTATTTTAATATTTCGGTATCTGTATTTAGCAACCTCAGAGGCTGGGACATTCCACCGAGGAGTAAATAAAAGTCACTTTCATCTCTTTAAAAAGTATAGTAGTACATGCTTTTTTGGACGATGTTTTTTAAAGTTAAGAAGTTCAGTAGGAAGGAGTGTATAGCATCTTGCACTGTTTATCTGTTTTTTTAGGACAAAATACTGGCACTGAGCTCTGCAGTCCAGTGATTCTGGTTTGAGCTATAAAATACTAGCAGGATCCTTTAAAATTAAAACTGAGCAGAACAAGTTACCTTTTTCCTTCTCAATAAAACATGCCTTAAAAGCAGATAATGATCCAAATGGGAAATTAAGATTCCAGCTCCCTTTGAAGTTAAATAAGAGCATGAGAATCACCTCTGGCTTTCCAAGCTCTTTTGTTACTATTGTCAGCTTGCAGCCATAATTCTGAGAGGGCTTTGTTTGAATAGGAACCACACAATAGATCACAGGAAGCTGTAATGTAACACTCAGCTCAATGTGTTTGTGCTAAATTAGATGAGAAAAGAATTTGCTTATAAAACATACCATAATGATGCCATCAAGAGGTTAGTCCTCTTAAAATATCTTGCAAATTCTTTTGAATATGTGATAATAGAGAATCTACCAAATGCTTGTCCTTTCTTTCAGTTCCATAGAGGTGATTGTGTATTCCTTACTATGTTAAAATGACAAAAACTTACTGGCTTCATAAGCAGCTCCTTTCATATCATTTCAATGGAGTGGTGTAATAAGGATGACTCTATATACCATGACCTAATAAGCTTTTATCAACAGTTTCTGTAGTATAGTTCTGAAACTGCTATTAAATCTAATAGCATTAATATAGAAAGGTAATCAGTGGAGGTGTAGGTTGCAGTAGTTCTAATCATAATCTTTTTTCTGTATGTGTCATTAGATATATGCAGATGTTCCCACACATTCTGTATTGCAGTGACTAATCATAAAAATAAGACTTAGAAGACTGAATATTTTGGCAGAAAGGCAACACAAAGCAAGAAGTTTCTTTCTGGTGTATAGTTGTCATTCGCCAAAGGATGGAAGGTCAGAAGTCCTGGCACCACAAATAAATACCTTGATATTCATGTTTGCTAATGTGCAGGGAAAAAGTTGGAAAATTAGTTAGTGTTTGGGAAGACCTACTATAACACTGCTTTTGTAGCTATACTGTTGTGTATTCTGAGGAGGATTTATGTTTGGGGTTTTCTTGTCTGTATGTGAGGTGACTTTTAGAAAGGATATAATTTGTTGTCAGAAAGGTTGAATGCCACAGTAGCCAAGGTGTTGCCTTTGAGCATGTTAATGTGTGTTACAACAAAACCTCATAGAAACCAAACCAAACAGAAACCCCAAAACGCCTAAAACCCAAAAATCCCACTCAGCAACCCCCAAAACAAACCAGGGACTTTCCCTATTTCTCTTGTCCTATTGCCTTCATTGAGCAACTGAGGGACAGTCACGCTAGTGATGGAGCATAAGCCAGAGCTTTCTGGAATTCAATGTGATCTCCTCTTCATTGGCAAAATTGCTGTCCCAGCCTCATGGGGCAGATTTAGTGGTCAAATTGAGAAGCTTCCCAAGTAGATACAGTTCTAGAACTGTTTAGAGCACATATGAAAGAAGATGGTTCTAAAAGAGTGTTTTGTAGCTAAGTATGGTTATGTTATTATACCCTTACCTGTATAATTATGTGATTGTTCATCTCCTGTAGTAATGGCCTTGCCTTTTTACGGGCTTTTCCCTGGCTTCTCTTTTCCTCGGTTAGAAAATGGAAGAAAAAAACCCAAGAGCTAAAATATTCCCTTATTTAGTTATTCAAAGTAATTTCTACTCCCATCTTCATCCTAGTTTTCTAGTGAGTGCATACTGAATTCAGCTCTCATTGGGCTTGTGCAAAGTTATTAAAGCAATATTCCTTATTCTGCCAGAGCCCAGGTGTCATGTGTTAATATGACAGAATTCCCCCAAAGGAGATGTATGTATGCAGACAATGCTCCTTTAGTGATTTTCTCTGTATATCATCACAGATTCAGGATTCTTTGGTTCTGTGATAACTGAAACTAACACATCTGGGACATGTTAGAAGTAGCACTCCCTAAGAGACACACTGAGGAGGATGCTTATTTAGCAGTAGTTAATGGAATACCACAAACAGGTCGTTCTGTAATTTGTGAGGTTTCATCCCTTCATGTTTACACACATGTTCCCATGGGTTTTCTTCTTTCAGAGTACTCCTTATGCTCTGTTAACCATGTTACCTGAGATTCAACATACAAAGAGCTTTGTCTTAGGGTTCTATTTTTTTTGCTGTGAACTTCGGGTTTTAGGCACTCTAACCCAACCTCAAGATTTTTTTCATATTTAAAGGTGGAGCCCCCCTTATATAGAAACTAAACCCCTAAAATATAACCTCCAGTTGGATAGCATTTAAACATTTTTCGTATGTCAGATGCAAACTAAAACTGCTCAGAAAGTTGCTAGGTACTCTTTTGGTTTTACTTAAAAATGAAAATCTGATTTCTGTGCACTTTGTCCCTGCTTTCATCTGTGGCAGAAAGTAGCAACTTAACAGAAGTGCATGAAGAAGTTCATGTAACACCTTTCCACAGAATAGCCGCCTTTAAAACCCACATACTATTTTACCCAGTGCAAGAGTTATATAGTTAGAAAATGATATGAGAGGGTTTTATACATGCTGTGTTACACTAACCAAGATTTATGTCAGTACATCATCCTTCCTTGATGGGAAAGTCCCTGTTTATGCAGACTGGATGCATTTTACATGATTGTCTGATGTAGTATGAATTCTTTTTAAACTCTGTGGGTAAATTCATGTATATACTGGAGCTCCAGTGCATACACATGCTTGAATCTATCTCAATTCTTCCATTTTCCCCTACTGTAGCTGTGAAAGAGCAGAGAGCAACATTTTTCTAGTGTGAGTCCCTTGGCCAGGGTAGTGTTGGCAGACAACTGAGTTAACAGGGCAGCTTCAGGGCAAACCCCTCTGCATCTCCATGAATTTCAGCTAGTTTGCTACCAAAATCTTGAGGATCCTTGTGAAAGGCTCAGGGTGTTTGGGGATTTTTTTGCTGCCCCTTCATATATTCATTGTCTAGGTCCTGAAAAAAACCTCTTCATAACCATTTGTGTAATGTCCTCAACAATGTGCAAATTAACTTCTGTCTTTAAGGCAAGCTGAGGATGAAATATTGCTTTAAAGGAAATACTGACATTACTCCTGGCTTTAGGCAATGTGTATTTGCAGGGTATGCAGGGTATCTTGTTGTTACCATTCCCTACCTCCACAGACCAGAACAGACCATAGACAGGTTTCACCCCATCACAGCAGTAGTCAAAACAACTTGAAGATATGGAGGTAAAGATAAACTGTGATTTAAAAGAAGCTATAAATACAGCAGTGACTTCCTAACTCTTGCCATTTGCATCCTGGCTTTATCATTCTTTTTACAAAATTAAACAAATGACCAGAGTGCCAATACGATGCTCTTGCTGTTTGGAAAGGAACAAATGACAGTTGGAACTGCCAGATTAAAAGCTCTTTGACATTAGTGTCCATCTAAAATACCAGGAAGAGTCCCAGGCTCCTCACAGAAAAGTGGATCTGGTTTTTACAGTGGCTAAAAAAGTCAGTGATTTGAACTTAATTTCATTTTAATTTCTCATCAACTTGGGTCTTACAGCTTAGCTGTGCCTAAGTAAAAGGGTAGGCACTGACCTTGCAAAAGGGTTATCAACCTTGCTGATTTGAATCTCAGCCTAAGAGATGGCTGCACATTGTCATTTGCAAATGTTTGGGTACGCTATGTTTTTGGAAGCTCAAGTGCAGCTGTGCTGTTGCTCAAAAAGCAATAATACAATAAAATCTTACATAATTTACAAGGCAATGTATTGGTGGGTTCCTTAGATATTGCTATTAATTAATCCTAAACATACACAGGTGGTAGATTTGTTAGTAGTAGATGCAAGTTGTTGGAAAACTGTTTTTATTGGGCCTTCTTTTCTTTGTAAGACAATTAAAAAGCGAGAGGGAAGTTTCTGGAGCAGTTTTAAGCAGAGCTATTATGATAAAGCTTTGCTTTAACCATCCACAAATATATTGTATTAGTCTCATCTCTGATCATGTAGTTGAAGTTTAATTTAATTTCTCTGTCTTCAGTGAGTGCAGCTGAAAAGGAACAAAATCAATTAAACAGTGGCTTAGTTCTGGGAATACAGGAGGTGGCTCTGTTTAGTTTTAAGGAAATGAATCAGCATATAAGATACTTATCTTCACATGTGTACATGTCAGATATATGGCTTAGAAATAAAAGATGTTATTGCCCTTTAATGAGCTTAAAGTGCTCAGTTCGAATCTTTTCTGTTGATCTTCCTTGCAGTTCGTGTGTTTGCTTTAGTCCTATATAATTGCCAATTCCATCTGGGTTTTATTATAACCCTGGGCAGGGGACTAGCTCCAGCTCATTCCAGCCACTGTATCATGTCCGTCAAGTTCCCAGTTTGTTTCTAGTCCCTTGAAATGCAAGAGACAGTGAATAAACTGGGGATAACATTTTTAGTCTTAGTCTTTGCTTGTGTTTTGCATATGTGCTTTCGTTGTTTCTGTGGAATACTGACTGTGCCGTCTTTAGCACAGGAATGTGTGCACTGGGACACTTGGCAGGACAAGCCATGCTTTGCCAATTTGACTGACCATCTGGTTTAGTGGCAACAGGGAAATGGAATGGCACTTCAAGTAAGAAATTAGTGAAATAAGCAGCCTGACAGCACCAGGATACTTGGGATTCTTAGTGGATAATCTCATGGACCAGGGCAGGAAGTTTCTTCTGGTCTATGAGGCCAGTCCGGAAACTAAAGTAATTTTGGTGAAATAAGCAGTTTATGGCAGAGGAAGAGGGAAGAGATGCAGCATGAAGCTGGACAGATCCCTGAAGGCAAGGATGGAAGATTTCATCAGCTACAGCAGAGCTGAGATGGGGAGTGTGGGCAGCAGTGGTTAAGTGAGGAGGTGAAACACTGACAGTTTTTGGTAACTGCTTGAACAAGCTAGTTCAGTTTTCAAGCAGTGACTGCTCATTCCAAATGATTGCCTTCCTGCTCCATAGGAAATAGTTACCCATAATTTATTTGTACCTACTTCTTGAAGATTAACACAACGTTAATATTCTGGGAGAAGTAGTAAATAACACAACTATGTGTGAGCACAGACTTAAGCACAAGCTAGATCAATTACAGTAGAGTGTTCGTGCTAGCCAGAGACTGTAGTAGTAATTCTGGAGTGGATTTATGGCACAAAACCGATCAAACAACAAAACCTACCAGCAGCAAAAAACATTGCAGAGAATGAAAAATCTTCTTTTTGGAATATTGCTGAGAAATAAACACAAAGTTAAAAATTAATAAAAATAGATGTTAAAGGATATATTCTAAAAAAGTTATGCTGCTTTTATGCCACAGCATAAGCCATTCTCTTACTGCTTTTATCTATGTCTGAAAAAGTCTTAACTGAAATAAGTCTGGAGTTGCCTTGATTGCCTAACTTGTGACATACCTTTAAATCTTACAGAGCAGCTGGTTTACTCTTTCATTGCGTTATAAAATTGTCCTATATTTTTCCATCTGGTAGTCGCCTGTTTTTATAGTTGTAAATCCTTTTGGATAAATCATATGAACGTAAAGAAAACAGTACAGCAAGCTAAACCAGCCCAGCATGTTTTCAGTCAGAAATCAGAAGCTGTCAGTAAGATACGGAAGAAGGATGCTTAAGCTTCTGTTCAGCTATAAAAGACAAGAAGACAAACCCAGTGAACTCTATGAATATATAAATGGGAAACGAAAACCTCGGCCCTACTAAGAGTAGATGAATCTGTTATTGTGAATTATTAGTAAGGTGTGCTCATTGGCGAGCTCCAGGTCTGTATGGATTAGGAGCTATTTCCTATTTCAAACATACTCCACACATCTGATGAATACCCTGGGTTGTTGCATAGCAGCCTATTCTTATGCTTACATTTTTGCACTTTTACAGCTAGAAACAGTACATTTTAGGACAGCACATGCATTGGCAGTGACATCTATTTCTGGAGAAGAAACAGAACTACTCCATTAGCATTTCTGCTTATTTTTTCATTTCAGAGCACTACTGTTCAGTGTATTCAGAATAAGATAAAGATGTCTGTGCTAACCTTTACGTATGCCACAGCTCTCAAGGTTTAATATGGTTGTCTGAGGATGTGTGGCTTCAAACCACTAAGGTTCTTCATGGCATCACTAAGCATCTTTCATACTTGGCTGGTAATTTTGTTGCCCTCTGGCTCATGATGCAGCACAGCTGTGATGATTCAATGATTCTGTGATGACAGTATTTTGGGAGGTCTTCTCAATTATGTGTTCATGATTTTTACCATTAGCTTGAGGCAGTTGATTGGTTAGCTTTGCTTTACTTACATTAGAGGTAATATATTTATCACTTTTCCTCCAGAAAAGTTTTTGCACTAGATTTGAACAGAAAAAAAAAAGACAGAACTGTTTGGCTTGTAGAAATCCTACATCACCCTTTTTATGTGCGCCATTGTTGCAATTACTGTTACTAAGATGTGATGAGTTTTCAAACTTCTGGCTTCACCTGAAAGGGAGTTCAGAATTAAATCTATACTAAGCAGTAAGATCACTTCCTACCCCACAAAAATGTTGGACCTTCTGGTCCAATACAGAAAACTGCAGTAATCAACATGAACCATCATGAGTGAATATGGGGTTACAGATTGTGAATATGGTGGTACAGGAGTCCTCTTAACTTTAATTATGAAGGTAAGTAAAATGAGCATTTAAAACATCCACTAATCTGCTAGAAAGGGGATATAAAACCCCTACATCATTTTTGTCCTTCAGAAGTCTTTGAATTATTAGCAATTATTCATGTTTCTATTTTGTCTGCCTTTTAATGATGAACATGTGGTTATATATTTACAATCAGGCTTTATGTTGATCAACTGCTCTTTTAATGAAGATAAATGTTACTTAAGTGCCACCATGAAATAAGTAGCCTTCTTAGTCCTTCCACAAGTACACCTGCATGAAGATTACCTACCCTAGAGCCACTGAAATACTTCTGCCAGATTTGGAGCAAAGCGTAGCTTCATTGGAGGTTATTTCTGTTGCTGTTTGGTTTCTAGTGCATTTGCTTTATTCTTGCAGTACTAGTGTTATTTGAAGTTACTACGGCAACCTGTCACCATCTGCTATTAGAAAGTATGCTGGGATTTAGTTGCTAGGTGTTGAAGTCTGTCATCTTACTCATATGACCTTAATGTTTTCAGATGTTTCTTTTCCTGTTCATATTGCACCCACAGCTAATATGCGTTCTAACAACAGTGCAAACAATTCCGCATTCTTTCTGCTTGACCTTAGGAAGCTCTATTTGTTTTGCAGAATACATTTATGATCCTCTAGATGTGCTTTGTATAGACTCAACCAAAGCAGCATTTCTTTTACCTTAGCCACTCTTTTGCAGTGTTTATACTGGAGCCAGCATTATAGGTCATTTAAATTTGATTTTAATTATGCTTCTTTTAAGTGGGCGGGGAGTTTGAGTGCTTCCTGGCACATTTTCTCCTCCGTCTCACTGTCATTTCATTACCTGTTTACTCATGTTCCTGCTCCTGATCAAGTGCAATGTTCAGACTATTGATTCCTTATTTCTTCACACATTTTATGAAGGCCCGTCAGCCAATTGGTTAATTAAGAATTAGAATTCAGTGCTGTTTCCGCTCCAGGTTCTTTTACATTTCAATGGAATGTTTTAAAGTTGGAAAACGTGTTTTATGAAATCTCTTTGTAGCAGTGCAGTGTGGTCAGAATTATTTCTGTTAATTTTTCTGTGAGTGTTGTCTCATTAGTCAACTTTTTACTTGGATACAGTTACCTTTTTTATACACTTGACCTAATTCCAATCAACATTTCCTGCTGTAATTCACAGGATAAATCCTAACAGGCTGAAGCACAGCTGAAGGGACTTACTTGTTAGGATTCTTTCTGAAGTTCACCTTCTCTGCCACAGCCTTTTTTATGCTATTCCATCCCTACATGCAATGCCTGACTCAATGAAATGAAGTTTTGAATTTTAAGCATTAGCCTTGTGTTTGTAAGTGGTATTTGATTCCGGAGTTCCTCTGTCCATCCAGTGAAGATGCAGCCTGCATGCAGAGTGCAAGAAATTGTTCTCGTGCAAAACTTACTCTGTTTTCAAGCAGTTCATGCTCTTTGCACATTCCAGTAAGAGGTACTTATACAGCATAGGAGAATTTAAGTGACTACATAAAGATATCTGCAGATTTCATCACAGCTCTTTATAGTCCTATATTACACTTAAGTTCTAGCAGTGAGAATGGTAATGCTGAGACTGCCTAAGTACTTGGGAGATCTGAAGCTGCCATCTGAGAAGCGAATCTTTATTGCTGGCATTGGGGGATTAGGAGGGAGGGGCAATCTTTTAGCCTATAAACCAGCTTGCAGTTCATTTCTGATAGTGGAGATTGCTGGCATGATAATTATTAAAGATCAGGCAGTATTTGTGCATTTTGCTGCTTTACAGCTACATGGAAATGATGGAGGAAGTTTTTGTAGCAAGCAAGCTTTACTGTCACCTTTTTTATCTATCGTTCAGTCCCACCGATATGAATTTGAGAGGTTGGGTGTGAGGTACTGGACACCAAAATCTGATCTTTGCTTACAGCTCTTTTCAGTAATCAAGGCATACCATCTGTTAATTTGAAAATCACCATACACAGGTCCTAAGAGCAGGCACTCGTGCTCTACCAGAATCACACATATAGCTGGACACATCTTAGAAGTTGGTTTCAACAAAAGAAATAACCTTCTTCAAGTCTGTGTGCCTTTAAGCATCATAATACATCTGTTTAAAGCTTTGGAAGAAATGCTGCTTTTTGCAAGAAGTGACTGTTTAACATGAGTCTGGAAAGGCATTCTGTGCTGAACGTTCAGCTACTAAAAATACAAGCTTTCTGCATGTACAGTTCTCTAACTTCTGTCAGTAATCTTTTTGCAAAATCAAGCCATCAGATGGCAACCCCTCCCCAAATCCATTACTGAAGCCTTTGCAATTCAGTATTACTTTCAGCTACACATTTAACATCACAGAAAGGATTTTCTTCTGATCCATAACTGTAGAAGTGAACTACTACAGCAGGAAAACCAGCATTTCTTTTTAGAAGAGCATCAGTACCCGAGAACACACGATTCCTTACCTGAAAGCTTTTGGTTTACCTGCGGAAAATGTGTCTTCTTAGGCTTAAAAAGTAGACAAGCTTCTCACTAGCACTAATGTTACTCCAAAAGAAGGCGTGATAGCTCCTTTAGATTGTAATTCTCAGTGTTTATAAGCAAGAAGTGTGCTGGGTCTGCTCACGTAGGAATAAATAAATAAAGAACGGCGGTACAAGCTGCACAGCAGCTCCATGTGGAAGGGAAAGACCTCTAGTGGCCACAACCTGAAGTTAAGGGACGCTTCCCTGCCCTGAGCGGTGACAAAATGGTTGGGTACGACAAACTGCAGCTTCTACTTCGGTGATGGGTGCCGTTCAGATGTGACGGGAGGATAAAGTGAATCGGAGTTCAATAGAGAATCTGCTCAGTCCCGGCTGGACGGGAAATTCTGGTCAGGGTAAATTCCAGTGCGTCCCTTGTATCAATTCTAAACCAGTCTCATGAAAAGATCCAAGTAAATCTAGACAATTATTTTCAATGTTTATCTACTTCTTAGTCTCTTCTTTAAATAAAACCTAAAGATCTAAAGCAGCTTCACTTTAAAAATGATGATTAAAACTTCAGCAAATGAAAAGGCATCAGTAAGGAGGATTCTTCACTATCTTAAAGGAGAACTGCAAATCACTCGCTGTTATTGCCAGAGAGATCAATGTCTTCGTGACTTCCAGTAAATCACAGTGAAACCCCAGGATTATAAATCATTTCTGTCTTTCAGCATTGAGGAAATATTTTTCAGGAATTGAAAAAAAAAAGAAAATATTTCCTTTTAAGGAAGTTTGGAAGGAGTTGAGGGAGGAAGATGACAGAATTGTATAGGAGTTTTCCAGAGTACAGTAATAGCTGCTTAAATGACTGCAGAATGTAAAAAAATACCCTTTCTTACAGTGTTTCTTCCTGTGATTAGCCCACATTTCTAGAATGATCAGCAAATATTGAGGCTAATGTATTTTCTTCCCATAAATTCCTAATGGAAGAATTCTGGCATCACATGCCTTTTAGAAATCTTAAGGTAATACTGAGTTGTGCTTTGTATCCAGAGTTCTTGTCACAGTGTGTGTTTCCATGTGGTATTACATAAATAACACAACTTTCTCACCAGAGCCTGCCCCTTGCCAGGGCAGCTTTTGAATTACCCTTTTCAAGTTATTAAGATGTTTCTTTCATCTGGGCTTACAAGAGCTTGACTATTATTTTATTTTTACACACGTAAAAGGATGTACCAGGCATTTAGAGTAGTTTGGCTTTAGAAAGAGCATGACCCAGTATCTGAAGCTATCTGCATGTGTTGATTTCTGTCTCGTTTTCTTTCAGAGTCATTTTGTGGCATGCATGACAGCAATCTTAAACCAGATGAACAACCAGCATTATTCAGTTTACATTGAAACTTTTCAGACAAGTTCAGAGCTAGTGGTGAGTACAAAATAGCCATGGGGGATGAGAAATAATCCCCAAAAAATTTCCTGTGGAAAATCTGTAGTATTGTTTTGGAGTATCTTGTCTGATTCTTCCTCAAATTAAGTCTGTGTCTGTATAATTTCTGCCTCTATGTCATTGTAATGGTGAGCTTGGCCAATACTATAATCAGAGACACAAATATCACAGCTGTACCATAGTACCAAGGTAATAATCAAGAATATGTAATGGAATCTTTGAGTTATACTGTTCTGAAGAGGGAACAAAACCAACCCCTCCCCCCAAACCCACAAAACAACAAGCAACAAAACCAACACTCAACTAACTGAATCCCCCCTCCCCACATCACCTGCGATGATTGGTGTGCACTTTTCATTTTCACCATTGAGTCTACTCCTGGTCCAGGTAATGTTCTAAGCTAAATGCAGTAAATGCCTTATTCTTGCAACACATTATTTTATGCCAGTTGTTTCTGGCATAATTTAACAATACTTGGGGTATACTCTTGTTTGTACCAGTAGTCACTATGTTTTAGAAGATTTCAGTAGTCCTATATCTGTCCTTTAACACTCCTGATATAACTCTTAAATAAGTCTGGGTATTGGCAAAGGTTTTGATCACACCATCTGCAGTTTGCCCATGGAGGTAATATTTTCAGTTGGCAAGATTTACTAATTTTCCTTTCTGTCTTAAAGTCAGAGTGGTGCCATAACTGCAATGCTCACAGATCAAATCTTAGGTAGCATTTGCAATTCTTCATGTGCTTTAGTTTATTTGAAAATATAACACTACTTTAATATAATTTCAGCTTCCAAGCAGCTTGGATACTTGGTCCTGGAAGTTTTAGTAATCCTTAAACTACTTCCAACAGTTCTGCAGAGGGAAAAAGACGTGAAGGAGACCGGAAATGGTTATGTTTATTTTATTTAGGTTCATTATGCAGTCATCTCTAAATACTTCTAGGAAAAGTAGCAGTGTTTAGTTTGTTTGGAAACTTTGTCAGTGCCTTCAATTTTTAATTTAGAATACTAAATTTGGACTAAATGGACTAAATAAATATCCTGTATTTTTCAAATCTATTAATTCTTTATGCATAGTGAGAATGTTTTGCTAATTAATAAATAATTCAACAGCTTTACTCTGAAGTACTAGAACTTGTTCTTTCCATTCATTTATGGTTTATCTCTTTTGAAGAGCCCAAAAACTTTTAGCTTTAACTTGCAATCTGAGACTGCTGTTTTGCAGAACTTCTGTTCCAATCTTGAGCGCACTGATATCAGCAGGGATTTTTTCCATTGACTTCACTGGAAAGCAAAGAGGAACCCTTCATCTTAGTTCTTTAATCACAGCAAGAACGCTTAAACTTTGTGCTACTTGGTCACAGGCTTACTGTATTTTGTTGTTCTAGGACTTCTTGATGGAAACATTCATAATGTTCAAAGATCTTATTGGAAAGAATGTTTACCCTTCAGACTGGATGGCAATGAGCATGGTGCAGAACAGGTAAAATGGGGTTGGAGGATGAGTGCTCATATTCCATGTGTTTGTGAAAAGTGACTTGTTTCACAGCTTACATAAAGTTTTGCTGTGTAGTCTAAGATGAATATATCATTCCATTTGGTGAATACCAAGGTCATAATCTGAAATAATTCACTGACGAGACATTAAATAGCTAGCTGCTTGTGCTTTAAGTACACTTACAGTGGAAAGGCAAAAACAAATTATTTAACAGTAAAATGGAAGTATATAGTTGGTCTCCATGTTAACAGTCAACAGAAACCAAACTGTAAAAGGCCTGTTGAATTTTAAATGTACAATTTCTGCACCTGGTTAGAATGTCTTCACTAATATGTCAGCAAGTTCATTGTGACACAAGAGTCATGAAACACAGATTTCTTTCTGAACTAATATGGTACTTGGATTGTTAAAAGGTCTGAGGATAAAGACTGAATATTTGAGCACGACACTGTTTGTAGGAGGAGGTTGGATCCCTGGTGCTTGCTGAAGCTCACATCATTGAGGAAACGTTGCTAGACTATGAATTGTTTGAGGTTTCATCATGAGCAATTACTAAAACCTCAGGTATATTGCCTCCATAGATCAAGATAGCATCTAAGTAAAGTTTGTATAATCAAATCTATCATGTTCCCTATTGTTTGCTTTATGAGAGTTTGCTATTAATAAGACATATCTGAGTATTCTTCTATTATAAAGTAGACTGAAGGAAATACCTTGCAGATATAAACTGTGCAGATTATACAACTTTACCCACAGCTACGATCTGTCTGCTTTGGTGTCACCATAAATGAGGGTGGGATGAAAAAGGTATTGTTTGATCTCTGTTAAGTCAGTGTTAAGATTGCAAGTGATGTAAGTGAAGTTTCACATTACATAGATTTTGCTGCCACAAGAGCTCTTTTCAATTTATCATTTCTATATCCTGGGATACTGAATTAGATCAAAATGGGAAGGGATTTTTGTATGTCTCCAGACTGAGAATGGTTTCAGACAGCTGGGCCACCATTTCACAGATGGATTTCTTCAGTGTCTTTGAAATATTGCTTGTTTGAAGAGTAAAGGAGATGTTCTTCCCTTGAGGTGTGAGGTTGTTTGGTTATTATGGGCTTCAGTTAGAAATGAATGTTTTTGGCAGCAAGGAAAGGCTAGTACATAGGGTACAGGATAGGTTAGGTGAGGATTTATTTCCTAATAATTATTCCTAGCCATTCTGAGGTACTGGCTTTTCCTGTTTGTGTCTCTAGTATATAACAGAAGAAAGCAAGGGAGGCTTGGGCTGAGAATATAAAACACATAGCTGCTCTAAACAAAGCTAGTCGGTTCAATGTATTTATTTGTGGAAATTGCGAGGCGGGGTTTCAAACGCAGAGGTTTCACAGGCATCTGTGTGTGTAGGAGAAATTGAACAGAAAAGTAGCCATGAGCATGTCACCACTTTACCTTGTGCATTTATTATTTTATTTCCTGGGTTTCCTCCTCTTATAAAAGCATAGAATAGTTTGGGTTGGAAGGGAGCAACTCCCCTGCAATGAGCAGGGACATCACGATGCAGATCAGGCTGCCCAGATCCACATCCAGCCTGGCCTTAAATATCTCCAGGGATGGCTCATCCACGCGTTCTCTGGGCAACCTGTGCCAGTGTTTTACCACCCTCATTGCAAATAATTTTTGCTCACATCCAGCCTGAATCTCCCTCTTTAAATTTAAAACCATCACCCCTCGTCCTATCCCAACAGCCACTGCTAAAAAGTCTTTCTCCATCTTTCTTGTAGGCCTCTTTTAAGAACTGAATATGGGCAGGGACACGTTCTACTAAAGCACGTTCTACTAAAGACCTATCCAGCCTGGCCTTGAAAGTCCATAGATGCTGTTTATTTGAAATGTCACAGTTATGTAAATTCACTCTTCCAGTTTTATAGTATTGAAAAAGAGAGAACAGAGGACACTTAATAAAGCTGTTAATCTCCTGAGAGTATGTGGTCTTGAGGGAAATATTTGCTAAGAAAGGTTACAGCAGTATGGTGTTAAATTTTGATATTGGATATCTTTTCATCTAGGGTTCAAATGGAACAATATTGCATGAAAAGGTTTTCTTTTTTGTGTTCCATGATTCAAAGTGAGAATTGTGTTTCTTGTGGGTATTGATGTGGCAGTGAGGCCTCAGGTGCCTAAACCTCACTTTGCCACTCGTCCACTCATGTTCATGTGGGGAGATTGCAAGCACCTCTTCTGAGGTGTGCAAATACAGATAAGATGTTCATTCCAGGTAAGATTTTGTAAATGATACTAGTTTCAGCCCACTTGTTTCTCTCTCTGAGCCAGCCTTTGGCCTATAAAGGTAAAATCTAATCAGTGCTGGTGCTTCAGCTGGCAATTATTTTTAATGTAGCAAGGATTATGCTTTAGAAGTATCAGCTTAGTACTAAAGGAAGCCAACAGTCTTCTATTGTATGTAAGCACATCAAACCTTTCATATGTGAAACTGTTTCTCTCATCTAGGAAATGCTGTTAACATCTGCATTATTCACAAGTACAGAGTTTTCTTTATGGGGCAGGGGAAGTATCAATCCTTGTTCAAAGAATATGCCTTTGGGGCTTGGGTTTCACTTGGTAGCATCTTTATTGCCGCAGTTACTGACAACAGAAATGCACTGGTCATGCTGTGAATTCACTCATAGTGCCTCCTAATGACTCTGACCTTTGTGGGGCAATGTGGTGCAGGCAGGTTTTGTTTCTCTACACCTTGCCCTGCACTGGATAAGTTAAATGAAAATATTTAGAGAAGGAAGTAAGCATAAAAAAAAACATTAAAAAATCCACTTTAGGAGCTATTTAACAGTGCTCTGTAAACACATTGCCTACCTAAATTGCCTTGGCACTGTTTATACTCTTTGATGATGCTGCTGTTCCCAAGATTACATAAGGAAATGAGTTCTTGATCTTACTTTCATGTCTTAATTTTATGTTATACCAACAACTGGGAGGGTAGATTTTCGTTGTCAGTCTTGACAGAAATCTGGTTTGGGTTTTTTTTTGAGGGGATGGGTGTTCTGTGATATAAACTGGAGACTAATTTAGATTTCTAAATTTGTGTTATTAACATGTTGTACTTCAAACTAGAGAAGTAGCAGGAAAAAAGTCACAAGGGAGCAGGCAGGAGTCTCTTGTAATAACAGTGAGAGAAGAAAATAAAACCCAGACAAAGGGTTAGCATAGCTGTTTTGCATTCTTAATTCCCCTGTTCTGAGCAGGAGCCTACATGCATTCAGACCTTCTTACAATCTCAAGGAGATATTTTACCTTAAGAGTCTCCCCTTTCTGAACTTGCAGAAATATTAGTTACAGGCTGTAAGGCATGTCTGTTGTGTAGCCTGGCCAGTGGCAGAATGGAGCTGGCACTTCTTCCCTACGGGCATTCAACAGAGCCTGACAGTCTTCCCTGGATGTTCTCTTGTGTTTTGTACCTTGCAAGGCAAGTGGGCATTGGAGGAGTTTTGCTGTAGGATATACTACAGCACAGGAATGTAAAATCAGTGTGCATTTATTGAGAGGCAGAGGAAAGGGAAGAGCATAACCAGCGCTGCAAGTGTGGTCCTGTTTGTGAATAAAAGTGTTATTAATAAGCAGGTTACACAAATTACTCTTATACATAAATAAAGTCAGACAGTGCATTTATGATATCAGGGATAGTTCTACTAAATGTAGATGTAGATGTTCTACTAAATGTGGATGTCTGGTATATCAGAGGAAAAGAAAGACAGAATGACTTCTTATAAGGGCCAAAGGAATGGAGGATGGACACATTCATGTTCAGGAGAAATTGTCGTAGATGAATTGAAAGGATGACAGTAGAGGCCTGATTGACTAAACTTAGTCAAGCTTTGCCTATATCAAGATGGAATGATTTAACTCAAATTACTTTAAATTGCTTCTGGATAATGTCCTGTTTGCTCTCAAAGCATGTTCTGATTCTCAAAGCCCATCTGAAGCAGGCAGAGGCTGTGTGTACTAGTCCCACTGTACTGGGAGTATTCCATTAGCAACTGAGAAACAAAAAGCGGAATGAACTCCAATTCTCCACCTCCTCCCATTCCATTAACAGCAAGATGGGAAGTGCACTTTCTCTTTTGTGGCATGCTAGGTGGGGCAAAACACTTCGGGAAATAGTGAAATCCTCATTGAGGATTATAAGAATATAATATCTGAGTTATTTTTGTGATCCTCCATGGTAGGTTTAATTAACTTTTCTTCTAATGAAGCTTTCTTACTGCATACTTCCTACTAGTTGATATTGCTTGTATGTGCACTTAATTCCACTTATGGTACTTAGACTATTGGTTATTAGCTTATTAAAAGCAGTAATTTCTAGGTACATGACATTTGTGGGGAACTGCTTACTGGGTTAGGCAATACCAAATAGTTTGCTTATCTCTCAGCTGTTCATATTTTGTATTTAGAGACACATCATTCCCCCCCAGGAAATTCCCACACCTTATTGTCAACATTGGAGTGCATAGAGAGTCAAATTTACCAAATAAAAGAAATTACACAGGGAGTTAGCAACTAAAGGGAAACTTCACAACCCTTCCTTCTGTTCTGGGTTTGAACTGATAATGAATCAGGGAGAGTTTGAAAGCACTTGATCTTACCATACTCTGTACCTGGAATCAGTTTCAGTTGATGTCCAGTCCAAAGTGGCTTAATAAGCACTCTCCTTGTTTGTGTGTCCATTTGAGTTGGGGTTTGAACCTTGCCAACATAGTTAAAATGGTTTTCACCAGCATATTTCAAGGTCAGATCTTCTTTGCAGAAAAACTCATGTGAAAGAACACTGCAGGCTGCTTTCTAACACCAGTAGTTAGGCTTTTTCTAAAACATGTTTTCATTACCTGTATATCTGAGTTTTTTCAGGCATCTGTTGGAGTCAAGTGTTCCCCAGCCCCTTTAAAGTCGAACTTGAAAGGTTTAGCACTACAGGTATTTGGCAACAGAGCAGGAAATATTGCCAATTTCCTTTCATTATAGGTACTAAAAATAGTTGCTTGTTTGCTGATAAATGCTTTGTAACACCCTCAGGACCTGGTTCTCATGTAGCTCACCTGTCTGGGCAGCATTATTAATTCAGCAAAATCCTATTATGGCTTCACATCAGTGCCACCTGCATCCCCAAGTGCCTCGCCATTGCTCACACTGCCAGGAACTAGAGATCCTGTCGGTATCATTAGATCATGGCCAACTGGTGCAACGAGGCAGAATAAGTTCCTGCCTGTCACCAAGCAAGGGACTGTAGGGATTGCTCTTCTGAAAAGGACAGCAGAGTTTTCATAGATCATCTGTGAATGGCTCTGTTAAACCTGACTTTGGAAAAGCATGTTTTCCATACTGTATGTACATGTGTATCTGAACAACTCTACTTTGGGATAGAAGAAGTCCTCTCAGAAGAAGTAGCTGCTTATAGTATTGTCCTGTGAAACTTGACAGAATGTTGCTTTATGAGGAGATGGTGTTTTTAAAGGTGTAGCCTCAACCTTTAAGTAACAACAATGGATGTTGGACTGCTTTTTCTTTGCAATTTTCTAAAGAGAAAACTTGCACAACTGTATCCCAATTTAAGGCTACTGTGTAAGACTGGTATTTATAATAGAGGTTCGGAGAGAAGGGAAACTGAACACAGTTGGCAGAACGTAGGGAAACATGCATTTTACAAGCAAGGAGTTTAAGTATTTATGGGAGATATCTACAGACTGTATTGCTACCACCAAGTCACTAGATTGCAGAGTCATAGAACATGTCATGTTGGAAGAGAGAAACCCCCAAAATAATTAAATTCTCAGTTAAATATCACATTAATTCAGAGTCTTTCACCTATCTGGAAATAAAACTTGTCATGTTTTCATGATTTGGAAATATTTAATACTGTGATGTATGTACTGATGTCAGTGGGTACTGTGACTGTTCACATGCACTAAGGGATCTGACTGCACACAAGGAATGCCAGTTCGGTTGATAAGAGCCTGTATTATCCTTTTCTCCAGCTGGTGCTATAATATGCTGTTAAATTTATAGCAAGTGTGATGAGATTCTCAGATCAAGAATAACATTTTAATTATGAAAATAGCAAAAAACCTCCTCCTTCACTTTATTTCCTTGATTATTGCTATGAAGGGCTTCTGCTGTCATAGGAAATGTAGAAGAAAACTCAGATATTTTCTCTCAAGCCATGCTTCAACAGATTGCTCAAAACATTGCTTAGCTCATTATTTGTTTTGCAGACAATAAAAAGGACATTTATTTATTTATGCTTAAGATGAAAAAGATGATACAAGTACCTTGGGTTAGTTTTACTGTTCTTTTCAAAGACATATTGGGAGTTAAGATGCATTTATATAGCTGTGGTTGGATGATGGTGTTGCAGTTGATTTTGCACAAGTGAGGCAGAATTTAGAAGGCTGAGCTGTTGCATACAAGTAACTCCTTCTTTGATCTCCTTTTCCTCTGGCAGCTTCTGACTGGCCTAAGCGTACCTGACAGAAATGCAGTTATTTTTCATAAGGGCTTGAATTTTTAGGGGGTCAGAATGCATTTCCACATGGGCTTATGGCATATTGCAGAGCTGTGTAAATTTAATATATGGAAAAGTAGTTTAAGCAACAGTTATAAATGTCTAATGAAAAGATTCCTCTATGCACGTGTGCACAAAAGGGTTTATGAAGCAGTATAACAAGTTCAAACAGTTTGTACTGTCTAGTAATTTCTTTAATAATGTATAATATTAAGGTGTTTCTTTGAACAGTTTCATTTTGCTATGAGACTGAAAATGTCCTTGCTGAAATGCAGTTTCCCTATAATACGAAGTTGCTTTCAGAGACAAAGGACATTTTATTGATTGATAGATTGTTTTTCTTGCTCGACTATTTGCTATACAGTGTCTCAGGATTCTCAAATTTGTATCTCCCTGCCATTACAACAGGGTAACTTTGTTTCCTAGTTGTTTTTCTCAGTCCCTACAAAGTACTTGTAACTAGGGCAAATGGCATAAGGGAAAGGGGAAAGGAATAAGGCAGATAAAGAGAAGAGGCAGTTGTTTCACTGTGGGTTGTAAATTTACTTCCATGGAGAGTTACACTTCCAGCTGTGACTGGTAAGTCTGACTCAGTCATTTAATGCTTTACTGTCAGTTATGAGCCTAGCAGAGAGCATTTCTTCTATCTGTAGGTGTTTGTGTCTGATGTAACCCTGCTTTTCAATCACTGCATCTTTCTAGCACCAAATACTTCAAGATGCTTATTCTGCACTAACTCTGCATGTTGCTTGTTGTTACCCATGTGGTGGAATTATCTGCTTACCAAGAATCTAAACACTTAATTATGTGGTGACTGCAGCAGATCATCCACTCAGCAAGAGAGGCTATTGCATATCATGGCTGGGGTACACAGTGGATGCCTGCTGCGTTCTGACTGCAGTCATCCAGTCTTTCATCTAAAATGCAGAGAAAACATGCTGTGAGATACCCCTTTCCCACTCCCACTACAGAGCATCTCATCTTCCCTGGCATCAACTGCTAGGATCCTCCTGCTTCCAGAGTATGAGGTCCCCTGAACTAAAAGCAAAACTTCAGTGAACTCAACACAGAAAAACAACTTGTTACTTTGATGTTTTCAGCAAGTCAGTAAGATGCTGTTATTTTTCTGGCTGCAACTTTGACTCACAGAAATCTCTCAGGTTCTTTGCTATGTGCCCTGTTGTAAAATGGTTTTTGTATGTTTTCAAGTATTTTAATTTTAGTAAAGCATTTAGGGGTAAGACAATGAGTCATATTTTCCACTTTGTAGGACATAGGTGCAAATGAGTAACTTCAGCCAGCACTTCTTACCTAGAAGGGATTTTAGGGAAATTAAATATGTAAATTTTTCTCATATTTAGCATTATTTTGAACAGTTATGTTCATATTTTTTAAACAGCAGCATCACAAAATAACCTGCTACTTATGCATAATGATCTGTTTTAAAATTCATAATGTGCTAATTCAGTGCAGCTTCCGTATTGATAAAGTTTGGGCTGTAAAGTACTAAGCTCAAGTGAGCAGCAATTAGACAAGAGGCAGATGCATAGCTGTCTGTACCTGTAATGAGAGATCCTGTTCTTCACTTCAGATAAAGCCAGGATTCCCTAAAAGGAAAGATATTATGTGTTCACTAAATATTTTCAACAAGAATACCTGAGAAATCAAAAGTACATATGCTATAAATATAAATATAAGGCAGGTATAGAGAAGGGATTTAAAATGCAGAAAGCTTATGTGGTGGGGGAGAAGTAAAAGCAAAGCCCATATACTACATTTTACCTTTACTGTTTTATGCTGAGATTATGAATGAAATACAGAGCTACTTCAATAAACCCCCCCCAAACCCAGGCAAACAAACCCACAGTGTTATCCATTAGCTTCATGTCATTCTCCAATTCTTTTTTTGATGTGTGAATTTCTAGAAATAGGCCCTAGAGACAGCCATGAGAATGTGTTTACTGAAGTATCACCTCTGCACCATACTTACCTGTATAGAAATGAGGATTAAATGATATGTACAAACATCACAGTCATGGTAAATTAGTGTTAATAGGTGGAAAATGTGTGGAAGAATGGAGAGGTAATTTCACAATATCAATTCAAACTTCCTTCAAAAGTGAAGGCCCTAAGAGTTTCCTTTAGCGTATGACATCCTGATGTACCATGTCATCACATTCATGTTTACTAACCAGGTTTCAGCTTTTCATCTTATTCCCAGCCTTGACCTGGCACCAAAGACACCATGTGATATTTAATTTCATTTTAAATTCAGACTGTTTCTACTCTGCAGACTATTAGGTAGAATACACTAAAGAGGAGAGTAGGCTGAAGTAAGAAGCTGCTCCCAATACAAGGCAAATTACTGACTGTATCTTCCCAACTGAGTTATTTATATCAGAGTCCATTAGACAGCTTTTTGTGCAGTTAATTTTCAAGCTATGAAGTTTCTCAAACTGTGCTAAACATCAGATTTTCAAGAGTTTGCCATAAATGTGCACCTAATGTGCAGCTTTGAAAATGTATTTTGATTCCTAAATGGGAGATAAGCAGTCTTTAAAACATGCTTTGGGGAGATGCTGAAGGAAAAGCTACACAGAGAGAGACTCTGGGCACAGTCAAGGGATCTCGAATGGAAATTTAGTTTCTATAGCCAAGGGCCGAAGCAATTGCTCATTCTTGCCTTCCTCTGGCTGTTGTTGTTGTACTGCTGCCCGGTTGATATCTTACAGCAGATAGTGTTTTTGTATGCTTGGCATAGCTACTCAAGGTAAACTTTCAAATAATACTAATAAAGGAAATGAATTGCACATAACAAAACATCTATAACTGAGACAAGAGAAGCTGGACAGCAGTGGTTTTTAAGCAGTTATTTTCTGGCCATGCTATTTGGACAGACTCTCTGGCCATACATTGGACATTTAGCAGAATGACAATTGCTTTATCATTAGGATTCAATATGAATGTACAAAATAAATTAGTCTATAGTGGTACTGAGTTGACACAAGGGAGAAGTATGATAAATTAAATTACATTCTTTGCACTACTGGCCATATTTTGCCAGTTTCCATGGAACTCGATTACTTCCTGACTGTTACCATTATTGTGCTCTTAATAACCAGGCTTTACATAGCTACCAGGTTTGCAATAGTGTTTCCATCTTGCATTGTCCTTTGTTTCTAATCAGTAATAGCTTGCCATGCTCTCAGGGGATAATTTCTGCTATTGCTTTGTATGGATTTTTGTTATTATCTTTTCACCAGTTTTCTCAGGCTTTCTCCTCCTGCTCTGTTTTGATCACTGAAATAGTTAAGTGTGCATGTTTAATCTCTCCTGTCACACTGGTTGCTTCTCTGAGCTCTCTTCTGTAGAGTTCATATCTTCCAGATTTAGTTTATAATTGCTGATCACTGTTTCAGCCATTGACAATGATCAGCATTTGGGATTGGGTTTTACCCATGTTGCTGGTCTCTTTATTTTACATACCACCTTGTAGATTTGCACACATGAAGGAAGAGGCTCCACCGATGAAACTGGTGATTGATCAGCCTTTGGAGACAAACAAATTGCCTGCCAAACTGAAGTTAGTGTAATTCCTTCTGACTTTGTGGAACGAAGTCTCTGGAAGAAAAGCACATCCCACAAAAGGGTTTGTGGGAAGAAGTTATGAGTTTTAAGAGTGGTCTTCTTTTAAAGATGTCCTTCATTGTTTTTCAGACGTGACTTGAAAAATACATATATTCCATCATTATAATGGTTTCTTTCAGTAAGAGCTTTCATAATGACATAGGAAATAATATTCTTTCAAAGCTTATCTCTACTTATCTGTGCCTGATTATCTGGTAGAAGTTTGTACTTGATTAACTCTTTCCACCTGTCATTGCATCAGTCATCACAGCAAATGTGACACAGTCTGAGTTGATGCTCATAAATACCTAAGTGAATTAATTCAGCCTTCACTCAATATCTGCATTACTCATCTCAAAGTTGAAGCAGTGAACTCCCAAATTTTAGAGCCTTGTGAACTTGAAAAGGCATTGAAGAGAATCTCACTGCTGCTGGACCACTGCTGGAAAAAGATTCCCGTGTAAGAGTCAAAGGAGAGGGCAATTCATCATTTTGGGAAGGTTTGTAATTCTGTACCTGATTTAGGCACCTTTCCCAAAATAACCTCGAGGACCCAGAAGCATCTGGATCTGAAACTAGGTGCAGAAAAAAGCCAACTTTTGCAGAGCCATCTAAGAACAGGCAATGCCAATCTAAGGGGGCTTCTTTGTTTGGGTGTGTGGTGGTGGTTTTGTTTTACTGTGAACATCTCTTTGTTTTCTGCTGCAAGGAGTTGATGCACTAATTCTAACTTGTTTGGTAAAAATAACTTGGAGTTCCAGATCTATATTTGAGGTTTATCACCTATTTGCACTTCAAAAGCAAGGACAATATGCAGACCTATTTTACTGTTAAATAGAGTCATCATCTTCTAAGGAATAGCCTTGAAATCCTACTTTGATTGACATCATGTTGTTTATGAATACAAAATTGTTTCTTTGCTTCATGTCAGCCCCTCTGTTTTAGGTTTGGGGTTTTTTTGAGAGAGAATCAGTTTAAAATCACATTGTTATATCAGGATGACAAATTTTCAGCTTTGTCTGTCTTAAATTATTTATATGAAGTACTTATGGTATTGTTTTATCCCTATTTGTAACATACATCGAAGTATTTGAACCTAAGTACAGTTGCACTGAATTCTATTTGTTGGGCTTTCTTTCAAGCCAAAATTTGAAAGCAATTTCTCTGACAATACTGTAGAAGCAAAGCAGAAATCTAGGAAGCTAAAGGAGAGAGCAGCAGTTGAACCGTGGTTATTCTGTTGCTGTCTCATGCCAAAACCTTGCCTTTTTATACCCAGATTGAGCCCAGAGACTGGCCTGTGTAGATCATACATAAATCTCCAGGCCTAAGAGATTGGTATAAACAGTAAATTAGGAGCATCAATACCCATAAACTTAATAAATAGCATGGAAATTATTTTGGGTAAAGGAATTTCAATAATTTTAGATCACAACTATTTAAACTTATGATAAATTAGTTTTCTATTAAGTAAATGTAGAAAAGTTAGCAAAATTAAACACCTGAAAGAACAGATTTGTAGTCGTGTGTGATGATTAAAAGTAAGGGAAAATGTGAGAAAAACGTTAAACAGAAAAAACATCTCATGACATTGTCTGTATGAGAAATCAAGATCCACTCCCTTAGTCAGTCTAGATCAGTCTGGGCTTGCAAAGCAAAACTAAACAGCAAACCTCAAGTTCAGAGAAAAGGTAAGCTCCAATGATCTGTTACAGGAGCAAGGGAAATGAGGTTCTGTTACATCATGACAAGACAAACCCTTCCAGTAATTTTTCTCAGTAACTTCTTCTGAGGTCAGACAGTACATATTGTATTTTCTGAGCTGTTCTGGAGCACGCTTTTCCTACCATCTCTTTTCTAGCTGTACCTTCTCTGTTAGGTCAGTTGTAATTGAGAACTGACGTTATGAATAATCATGAAAGGAATGCTGACTTCTCCAATCAAATGACTCCAACTCTCTTCTTCTGGATCAATGTTTAAACAGGGATATACTATCAGTTATTGTGTTTTAATTATTATTAAAATGATATATTCTTTTGTTTTCATAAAAATCTTAAAGCTTCCTACTTGTGACTACTTGATTGCCCCTTTTTGGCGGAAGGGGAGATTGAGGCATATAGAACTGGAGTCATTGAGGTAGGACAGCATGGCATTGGCAGGAGCCAGGAACAGAATTCAAACCTACTGCCTGACTCCCAATGACAGAAATAGATACACCCTTCAGGCAAAATACAAATGCATGGAAATATTTGGAACCTGACAGTCTGGAATTATTGCATGTTTCCTGCAAATGTGTCATTTCACTATGTCAGATAAAAATATCTGTGAGAACGAGCAGGGCAGTCACAGAAGATAGGTCACACGTGATTGTACTGTATAGAACACCATAAATATTTTAAATATTATCAGTAATTTTTACTGGGCATGAAGTACATCAATATTTTTTGGGTGTCCCTGAAGCTCTTCCTGTATGGCTAACACTAAGCCACAAGCTCTTCACAAAATGTATAAATATGACACACAGTATGTCCATATTACGAAATAGATTGGCACTAATAAATTTCATGTATATGTTATGATTATTTCTACTGTATCTTGTATGATATTTCTGTGCTAAAAGACGAAGTACCTAAAAGTGTGGGGTTTTTAAATGTAAGGCAAATTATCAACACTATAGCAGATTCCGCCTAAACAGGATAGTTGGGTGACATGTTTCCCTGTAGGTACTGGTGTAGTGTAGAGAATTTGTAGTAGAGAATGTGTAGTAGAGAATTTGGGGAATTAGAAATGGAGGGTACCCCCTTCTACTCCATCCAAAGAGTTGAAGTGAAGGGAAATATTGTCTCTGAGCAGCTGGAGCTGAAGAACTTGATTACGTGAGTTGGCAATAAATATACTTTGTAAATCCAAGGAGAATCCAAAGCAATATAGTTCTAGAGAAAAGACGTGATGCTAGAAAGACCTTGACCCCAAACTCCTACTCAGAAGAGTAATGGGGTTGCCGAAAGACAGAATAACACGTGGGCGCCTGCGATTCTGCCTCGCTGTATAATTTTTGTGCCATCTCAAGTAGACCATTCTTTTTAGAATCCCCTTTTTTTGCAAAATCTTAAACTGTTTGTGTCAAGCGTCCGGCAGTTTTGTAGAGACAAATGTACCCATAAGTGTGAAGCCTTAGGGAAGAATGTGTTTATTTGCTTGTGGGTAGTGTGGGGCAGCTCCAGAGGAAATCACATCTTCCAGGATAAGATTTGATCACATAAAAAGCTAAAAAGGAAGTACATCAGCCTTGTCAGACCAACAGAGGCTAGAATTGCAGTGGGTACAGGGGCAAGTTGGTGAGTACACAGAGGTTGTGTAGGAGAGTGGCGATAACCTGCAAGAGCAGTATTGAGTAAAATTAGGTTTCTTGAACTTGAGGTGATCTGATGGCAGCATTTCACAGATCATGCCCTTAATTCAGCTGGCAGGATTAGCTGTTTGAAGATGGCACCAGCCTATGCCCAGACCACTGGAGAGAAGCTTATCTGAATGTATGTGGTGATGCAGCAGAGCAACACACACCTTTTGAAGTCTGTTACCTTCCAGTGCCACAGGTACTGTTGTAATTATTAGTGTGGTGTCCCTCTGACCACATTAAAAAAAAGGACACTGTGTACAAATGACTATTTCCTTGATCACATCAGCATTCCAGAGGAATGTTATGTCAATGCAAAGAAACTGTTGTTCTTCAGGTTTTCACAAAGAACTTTTTCCTCCTGGAAAGCCAGGATCATAACCAAGGATTTCAGTCTGGCCAGTCAAGGTGTTGCCCCAGTGAAGCAGTGAGCTTCTTTGGACTGCTGCATTGTGGTTAACCAGCAGTCCCTGTCATAACCCTGCCAAAACCAGAACTTTTGCTTTATCCCTCATTAAGAAACTGAATTTAGCCCATGCAAGTATTTCTTTTTCTTCTTTTGGTGCTGGTGAGAGTGAAATTCCTTTCTGTGACTATTCTGCTCCAGGTAGTGCCTCAGGAATGGCTGCCTAGGGAACAGTATAACAGCAGAGCTGGGAAGAAGTAGCACTGTTTGCTGTGTTCTCCCAGCCTTCAGTGGACAATGACATTTACTAGTCCTCCCTTCCTTTTGTCTTTGATCTGTCTAATCACTTCTAAGCCAGTATAAAATTCAGGCATTCACAGCACCCTGCAGGAAGGAGTTGCGTAGCTGAGCAAGACTAGCATAAAACCTCTCTCTTTGCTTATTGGAATGCACACTGATTTTGTTCAGTGTTCTCAAATGCTTGTATGAGAAATGGTGAACAGTAGGTCTCTCATCTCCATGGTACTTCTGAGTTTATAGGTTCTGCCATTTCCTTCCTCAGGCATACAGTGTCCCCTGACTAAAGAAATCAGGTGTCATGCCCAATCCATTAGATGTGTTTGATTGTTTCTTTGTCACGTTTACTTGCTTGTTTTCTTCTCTCTTCTTTCTTTTTGTATGTGTTTATCTTGTTGAGGTGGGAGACCAGACCACCACACAGAATCCAACACCAGGGATACCATGTTCCTTTAACAGTAACATATGGATATCCTGTGGTCTCTGAATCTTCTGCTAATGATACTAATTATTGCTTTTTCAGATGTTATGAACACTGAGATGGTGGGGAGGTTGTGGACCTTATGCCTATTAGACCTTTTCTCTGATTAGTAATACCTAGTTGACAGTCAGTCATTGCATCTGAACACTTTGGATTGTTTTTCCCTTGTGTTCACCTCTTTTGGCTGCCGTGTTTGCTCCTACAGTGTTTGCCCTAGAAATATTTCACCTTAAAACTTTGAAAACTCTTACCTATGAAGCAGAGGGAAATGGATCACTTGTTTTCAAACTTGTAAATGGAATGAAACTGAATTATTTAAATGAATTATTTAAATGAACTTTATAAATATTTAGAGGTACAATTGATTTTTGTTTTACAATGGTACTGAGCTGGAAAGTTAGACAAAGAATTTAGTTTAGAAACATGCCTTAATCTTCCTGCATTAATAAAGAGCATAAATAGGTGCTGCTTTTCAAGCCAGAGGAATAATGTTCACTCTCATTCTTTTGGAAGAAATAACTCCATAGTAATAAGCTTTGAATATGATTTTATCATCAACCGGAGGAGGAGGATGGGCAGTGGTGTTTCCTCCCGCTCCCTGCCTCCCCAACCTCTGAGGAAACCCAGAGCTGCACAGAATATCTTTGAGCTGCGAAAATGCAATGGCAGCTCTGAACTCATAATGTAAGTACAGGAACTCTTTCAGCTGCCAAGCTCAGGAGGAGAAGGCAATAATGCTTGTAAATGATTTGGGTTTGTCAAATAGAAAGTAAAATTGTGCTTGAAAGGATTGCTCTCTGTGTTTTCTCAGGAGCGCAATGCAGTGTGCAGAGGGCAAAAAGAGATTACATTGTCTGAATTTTTCTATGGGGATCAAGAAACTTTTTAAATGAAGAAACAATTGTGTTTTTAATGTATAACAGCCTATAAATAGCATCCCATTGCACAGAATGTCATCTACTGTGTTCATGTATGTGTGAATTTACTACTTCTAGTGTGTTCAGTGTTTAAATGTGTTTTCATCAGTATGGTTGGAATAGATTCCCAGAGATTACATTCACTTACCTGTATCATTGCTTTTCTTTTTTAGGGTATTCTTGAGAGCCATCAACAAATTTGCAGAGACAATGAACCAGAAATTTCTGGAGAATATGAATTTTGAAGTCCAAGTAAGTATTTAGGCTGTCAAGTAACTATTCTGGTCTGTCAGAGCCCTTTCTGACACTTCATGTCAGTATCAAAATGAGTGTGGATTGGGGTGTGGATTTCTGGCAGGAAAGGAAAATCATACTTTGATTATTTCTCATAATGCACCCAAGCAGAGTAGTTTGTACTGAGATTCCCTCAGAACTGGCAAGCAGAAAACTCTGTTCTCTTTTATTCCTTAGCCAGCCAAGTGTGTTCAGAAAAGCAATCTTTGATGTGCTGCACGTAGCCTTTGCAATATCGCTTCTATGAATGTAGGGCAGAAAGAGCTTAACTTGATTTGATTATCCTACAGTACTTAGAATTTATCATTTTAACTTGTAGTCCTCCCTTATAAGTCTATCTTCATTCATTTATTTTCCTGTTATTTTAGTAGTAATTATGTCTGAAATAATTTTAAATTAGGGCAGCTCTTTCAGTTTGCTCAGTATCAGTCTTTGTAACTTAACTATTTGGTCATGCATTTTACCATATGTTTGGCTTGCTTCAGATAAAAATGAAAATGTCTGTACTTTTCACATTCATTAAATTGTTATTAAAATATAAATACAGTTTTAGAATCAGGATGTGTCACTAACTGCTACCTGATTATGCTGTGTGCTATAGATAGAAAACACAATGACAAGTATAGTATGAAAACTGACTGTTTCACTGTTTATATTAACTGTGGTTAACAGTAAATGTTTTAAGTTAAAAAATGCTCCTGATTGCAAAAATCTAATCTGTTCATTAGATAATAACTTAGTGACCCTGCCATGAAGTTCAGAGAAGGTTCAGGGCTCTGCCTTCATTTCTTGGGTTTTATATTTTATCTTTAATCTTGCAACTTGCAATCTGATATAAGTGATCTACTGCATGTGAATGTTTAGGCTTATGCTAACAACTGTTTGGGTACTGGTATCTCCCTCCTTAACATAAACCACCTCAGTCACAAATAGCTGGAGCAGTCATGTCAGGCGTTACACAGGAAAAGTTGGAAAGACAATAGTAAAAAGAAAGGTAAAAACCATTCAGTTCATATTCAGCTACAATGGCCTCCAAATATGAAATGTAGAGCTGCTTCATTAAATAATCATTAAAATCAATAAATATCATTATTGATCTATAGATCATATATGATTAAAACATCAATAAATAATCATTAGAAGTTTTGTACCTTCGAAAGTTGTGACTTTACAAATGTATATGTAGAATGTTATTAAGATTTTTGAATCATAGGAAAAGATTCTGACAAACTTGAATTTTCTGTTTACTAAGTATCCCTGCTGGAAACCCTCACATCCTTGGTATACTTATGATATAATCTCTCTTAGGCTGTATCAATTTATTAACACCCACTTTGTAACTTATCATTTCTATAACACTTGATCATTTTTACTGCCCAATGTGTCAGTACCTTTTAAGAGCAAATAAAATAGGTCTGGTGGACATCAGTATGTGTAGGCTACCAGTACCACAGACTGCTATAAACACCGTATCTGTCAACATTTGAAGGTGTACACTGCCTCTTCCAAATGTTACAGCAGCAGCCTAAACCTGCCACTGTTATTTCAGATGTTTCCTGTGGCAGTTCTGTGATTCCCCAATGTTATCAAGCAACCAGGGACGTTGTAGTTCAACACTGAACCTTGTAGTTCAGGGGAATGTATTAATGCTTGCTCTGCTTGCTCTTTTATTCATGACTTGTCAAATACCTGGAGGCTTTGAGTAAGCTAAACAACAGTATAGGAAATAAGTAATGCCATCAAAAGAATTGTTGGACCATTACAGTTTTCACAAGAGACTTATAGTACAAGTCAGGGAGATAGATTAATTTCCTTCTGTGAATAAAAGCAATGAAACCCTTCTCACAATACCCTAAATATACCCATTAAGAAAGCTGATACTGGACTAAAGGCCTGAATAATGCAGAGCATCTTGTCTAATTTCCTTAATTAAAACCGAACATTTGATTTTCCACTCATATGTCTGTATTCAGATCAATAATAGCTGGTGCTTTTAATGCTTTAAAGGTCTTTTACTGTTTTTCATATATTTTTTTTTTTAAATCTATAAATCAGTGTCTTGCAACTACTCAGGCTATGAAAACTTGACTATAGAGAAGCACTAAAGCCTAAACATGATATTAATTGCATGAGGAACTTGAGAGGCCCCTTACTGCACCCTCTTCCTTTTCTGAGGATGAACTTTATTTCTAACAATAATTTTGCCTAACTATGCTTGTCATACCTTTTATGGTAAGAGTAGTCTGTGTCGTCCCTAAACACTACATTATCCCTCAAGTTATGAAATAGTCTTTAAATGCTTTGAAGTATTGAGGCACAATGGACAGGAGCAAAGAGTGGAAAGTGACTACAGTAGAACTAATAAGTAATTGTGTATGGAGTTTCTATGAAACAAATGGAATTTCATTTAAAAACCAAAACAAAGCACAAAACAAGAAATGTCTATTTGAGGGTCAGTGATGCAACATGCAGCAGCCTTCAGGCAGTCTAGTCTCCTGTTGATTTCTGGTTTCAAAGACAAAGGGATGAGTGAAGTTCCAATCACTCCTGAGCATACGCAGCAAGAATGAGGTCTCAAGAATTTGGAAGCTAAACCAGGGACAGCTATTGTAATATTCCTGATTAAGGCTAATTTAACTACAAAAATGGAATATATTGGGATAGGGAAAATAGAGATGTGTATCCCCAAGTAAGTTGCACCTTTAAGTTCTTTGTAAATGAATGAATGACTTACTTAGGCTGTTTGTAGGATGGTGTTTTCAAATCTGATTATTAACAAATAGTTGAAGAAAAGTCTGAAGTAAAATATTTAAAAAAGGGATTTAAAGCACAGTCAAGTAGATCTGAGGATTTGTCACTTGGCTGAATGATTACATGACAGTATATAGCAGATAAAAAACTAAACAAGTAGACTGT
This sequence comes from Coracopsis vasa, assembly GCA_026283785.1. Classification (NCBI taxonomy): domain Eukaryota; kingdom Metazoa; phylum Chordata; class Aves; order Psittaciformes; family Psittacidae; genus Coracopsis; species Coracopsis vasa. Next base: position 12,364 of record JANHGB010065700.1, on the reverse strand, counting down.
GAAGTAACCAAGCAACTAAAAAATGCTGGTTTAAATCTAGACAAAATCAATGAAGAAATTTTTGCTACTCTTTTGGAGCTTGTTAAATGGGGGTAAAAAAGGTTCCTGTCCAAAACTGTGCCCAGTCCAGCAGTGATGAGCTGCTTGAGTACTCTCAAGAGCTCATCACTGCAGTACTGGAAGTAAACTGCAATATGAAGATTTAGTTCACAGAAATCTGAACTTTCAGTAGAAATTATTGGAATAGGTAAAAAACTTTAACATTTAGCAGTTTATATTCTATTAATGTCTCCGTATTTGAAATAGGTTATTGACTTGCATTTATCTTTGACTTCTTTGTGGCATTTTGTGTCAATAAAATATTTTACCTGTGTGAAAGTAAATTGCTTACATTTTCTCTTTCCCCTCTACTTTTTTTTTCCATTTGATCTCAGTAATATATTTTAGTATACTCTTACACTAGATTTAAATACTATAGATATTTATACAGCATTTATAGTAATACTCATAAAGATTCTCTAAACTGATTGCAGCACTGTCTTCTCAGCCAGGTAGGACCCCCACTGCTTGCCACGTACTGGTGCTCATGAGCCAGGATCCTGTTAGGTAGTTGTAGAGGATCTGTGTTGTGGGTTGGCTTTGGTGTTTGAGGGTTTCTGCAGGAGCTGTGGTAGGATGCTGAAGGGTAGAACTGGCTTTTTGTTACCAGATTCGACTAGTAAAGACAATTTTGGGAAATAAACCCATTGCAGGCATTTCAGCTGTGTTCAACACACGGATTTGAAGGAGATGCAATCTTGGCATTTTTTTGCTAGTTTGTGTTTTTGCTTTTTGCTGTTCTGTATCAGGTACCAGTTTTGTAAGGATTTGCCAGTTTCAGATGCAGAGGTCAGATACTTGTCCAGATCCTTGCCTTGCTGCTGGGCTTTTACAGGGTAGCGGAACAGACGCACCAGAATAATGTGCAAATTCCTGATTTAGGATGAGTTGAGATGGATTCTTCAGAAGAGACTTAACAAACAAACAAAAATATGAATTATAGAATATATCTTGGAAAAAGCGCTCCCTGAAAGTGAGCATTTCTTGGTTTCTTGAGTTGAATTGTAACCAAATCTTTGTGTAGTTCTGTACTTAGGCAATATATGCATTCATAGTATTTGCTATGAATGCCAGAGAAGTACACCTCATATGTGATTGGTAGGACAATCCCGGGACTTTACAGTATAATTCTCTTTTACCTTTTGTGAGAATTGTCCCATCTTGTTCAATCAAAAATGCTAATGTTGTTTGACTGAAAGCTTCTGTGTTTCAAGCCCCCCGGGTGTTACATGAGGGACAGTAAGCAGGGTGTAATGTGGCTTCCTTAAGCAGTCTCATTGCCTTTGTCAGAAAGACAAAGTGCCTTTATACACCCGTTTCTGTGTTATACCGAGGACCATCCAGCTAGTTGATTTGCCATGTATTCGATTCACAAGGATTTTAAAGGAAGTAAATACAGGAGGGTAGCTCAATTTTGAAGACAAATATTATCTCTCCATATAGATATAGAGCTGTAGGTATGAAATAAAACAGTAAGTTCAAATGTGAATTAACGTTTTCTTTGTTGTTATATAGAAATACAATAATTAAATGACCTTTCCTTTTGCGAGATATCTTAATTGTCAACAGTTTCCCTATTTTTATGAATGCAGAACAAGAAGGTTTTATTTCTTCTTTTTGTGCCTGCAGAAATCAGTTTTTCAACTTGAAAGTTGTGGGGTTTTTTCTTAATTTTATTTAGTTTGAATGAACTTTAAGCCAGTCTGCCATCAACAGAATAACCAAGATAACAGTGTTTAATGGCTCACTTCAAAGTTTCAGTTACACTTTCCAGTGTGCATGTTTACCTTTGTAGAATCTACAGTGACCTTGGATGACATTGCTTTGTTTCTTGCTGGTATCTGTGTCCTTAGCAAGCTGTTGTCTTTGTCATGGGGAACAGAGTATTTTCACTCTGCTGTTACTGTCAGCTCCTGGCCCCATCAGTGCTGGGGTTCAAAGTCCTGCTCTGTGTAGGAAGCATTCCCATGCAGTGACTGCACACTGCAGCACTCTCATGCAGTCAGCAGCCATTGCTGCACTTAATGCTGCTGCACTCATTGAAATGAGGGTTTTGTGCAATGTTCCCTTTATGTTTCTGACTGGAGGTGGCAGCTTCTGACATATTAGAGACAGGGAAGAGTGAACAAACAGAAACTGTTTTGTTGTGGTCAGGCACAGCTATCCTAGGGTTTCTACTGTGGAAGATATAGTGCTCTTGATTCCTGTTCCTACCCTTCTGTCCTGTTACCACTGTTTTTATAGAGCATTTGAAAGAATTACGTTTTTAAGTCTGTAATGTTACAGCAATTATAATTTAATACTAATAATCTATATTCCCGCCACAGAATTTTATTATAAAAGGCACAGACCCCATTCCATTATAACATCATCCCAAAATCTTCATTCGCGAAGTCAAGCCATCATAACATCATTCTGATTTAAAAGAAAATGCTTCTTTTTCAGGTTTAGAAATGGTAGATGCCTGGAGTAGAAACTATTTGCAAGTATTTTTCTTAAGTTGTATCATTAACTAAGAAGCATATGACAAAACCAAATAGAGAATGAGATCATGACACAAAAATCTTTAAAGATTAAAAGCAAAATGAACTTTTGTTGGTTCATTTAATGTGCTGTGTTTCTTCAGAGCTTCTGTGAACTTAGTTTCATTAACCTGAAAATTTTCTACCTTTGTTCATCCCTTTTGAAGTACATAACCAATGCAAAGGAATTTTGGCAGAGGTCCCAAAGGATTCTCAATTCTTTACTCCAAGATGCTTAATACTCTCTTCCACCTTACAGCAAACACTAAACCTGTCATGAACCAATCTGCAGAACATGGGAATAAACACTAAAGATTGTGCTTGTGACTTCCAGAGTTAATGAATGAGTCATAACTCTGAAAATTGTATTTGTAAAGACTCCGCTTAAACAGAACGCGGGGCTTGCTTTGCTGCAGTTATAATGGCTATCGGTTGATGAGTTATTCTGAACGCTGGTCTTCACGTTGTGTTTATGCCTCTGTTTAGCAATGTCTACTTTTACACTGTGATGCCGTAAAAGACAACGCAGAATAATTTTTATGAGAGTTGATTTGGAATGTTAGGACTGTGTGATGCAGCCTGTGTGCTGTTGGTGTGACTGAAGTTCAGTTTCTGAGGTTGATTCAATGAATCAATTTCTTTAAAACAAGTTACTATTCATCTGTTTAAAGCTGTTTATATTCAAAGGCTCACAAAAATAGTAAAAAATAGATGCGTCCTTTAAATTCTTTAGTTTTAAGTGAGGAAGAAATGTATTCTAGTGTGTGAAAGAGAACATTACTGATGTAAAATCATCACATATTGAGAATGTCATATACCCTAGAAATCAATAGGTCATTTCTTATAAATTCTGTTCAAAGATTTAAAATGTTATTTCTAGCTAATCTGCCTCAATAGCTTTGTAACTACCTGCAATTCTGCATACAGGCCAAACCTTGAAGTGTCATTTATCTACAAAATCCAAGTAAAGAACCCAGTATCTATCTGAAATGTTTTGTCTGCTGCTCTCAAGGGGCTGAACGTGATTTTACCATAATATTTAAAGAGAAAAAAACCCCAACCCTAAACAGAAACTATCATCTAGTCTGTTTCATGAAATACCAGAGTACATTTAGGATCTGCAGTAATTTGTCAGCACTTCAACACTCTCCAAGGACTTCAAGTTTCTCCTACATTATCAAAAAGAATTGAGCACAGAGATCTGTAGAGAAAGCAGGGGCTAAAGGATAGGCAGTCATGTTACAAAGGGTTTCTTCCAGAGGGGTGTCTGAAGAGGAGGCAGCAGGGTTAACCTGTGGTAGTTATCCTGAAAACCATCCAGATTTCCTCTTCTTTGCACAAGGGATAGGAATTTCTTACTAAATTAACTCCACATTTCCCAGTGGAGCAGCTGTCACATTTTCTAGGTGGAAGGCACCTTTTGCTTTCTGGGGAAAAAAAATCCCAGGATTGAGAGATCCTTTTCTTCTAAGTTCCCTTAGACCTGTATAGAGGGGAATGGATCTGAGGCCCTCAGCACGCATGGTTACACCGTGCTCAGGCAATGTAGTTGCCATGTTCCACTGTGTTATAACGCACTAGGGCAGCCTGTGCTGCTGCTGTCACTTGCTGCATATCAGCATGTGCTTGCAGTGAACAACTGATACCTAATGACAGAGACGGGTCACTTCTCAGCTCTCACTCTGTCTCCAGTACTCTGTCCCTAGCTGACAGCTCAGCACTGGAGTTCATGTCAAGAAGCAAGCAAAGTGCAGGTGTCACACAAACCAGAGCATGAGAGCTCTGGTCCTCTCACTGTGCTACATCACTTCAGCCCCACTGCATGCTTGATAACTACATGTTCACATGCAGACTAGCTTGGAATGTTATTGCAGGCCTGAGAAAACAGAACAGCTCTCATATGCATATTCTTTGCGTTTAAAAACTCTGTTTATTTCAGCTTTTGCCAATTTCTACTTTTGAGAGACTGTTTTACCTCCCAGGATTTAAAGTTAGTTTTGGTGCTTAAAAGCTGTCAAGTCCATAATTTGAATATGCTATCAAAATGTAAAGGATCATCTTTTTTTCAGACATCACAGGGTACTATGAGGACAAAAGAAAACGTATTTTCTATATACAGATATTGAGTCTTTAGGATGTGTCTCTGGCAAAAGTGGCATTGAACTTGGAGCTCTTAGGTGACTAAAGAGACTACTGGCTGTAGCAATAGGTTTCATTTTTCTCCCCATAGTCTAGAATGATTTGAGAATTTTTCCATTTTCCTGCTATAATTGACATATGCAAAGAACATGCCCTACATGTCAATAAGTGCGGCTTCTCAAGGGCCTGAAAACTCTAAACTGATCAAATTAATCTTTTAGAATGTTTGATAAGGGGGGGAAACAGGCCTTCAAGGGCATAAATAACACTTTTCCTAGGGGGAAAAAGGCTCTGAATTAGTATGTACTATTAGTATGCTGTCAAAAACTAGATAGAACATAATTTAAATGTTTGAATTAAAGGGGGAAAATAGCTGCTCATACTACAATGTAGTTTTTTATAAGGCTGTGGCTGGCTTGGGTGCATTCAGAGCATCTTTGAATGGTGCAATATACACCAGTCACTGCTGTCTCCAGTGCCAAGCCACTTGCAGCTGGCTGGCAGCACTGAGGTGACTGCTCTCTGGACTCAAATCACTTATGGATGGGCACAGCCCTCTTCAGGGCTTTTACATGAGCAAGTCTGATTGGGAGAGCTTTAGTTGGGCCTCAAAGGGAAAAATGAAATATATGAAGGATCTTCACATTGTAGAGCATATTTGAGAATCTTACCTACTATAGGAAATGTCTGTGTGTGTGTTGATATCTATTTCTTCTGGTTATTTGTGCCCAAGTTTACCAGGTTATAAAGGACAGAGGTCACTTACGGTTTAGATGAAACATTTCTAGGCTATGATAGGGTTCCTAAACTGGGGTAATAATGTTATGTTTTGTTTCCATCCTTTCAATTACCACTGAATGCATTTGCCATTGCTTTCCTACCATCTCACTGATACCTTCCATGCATATTTTTAGATGCTGCTATGTTTTTAAGTGTCTAACGTCACTGCTGGCTACTCAGAAGATTCTGAAAATAGTCTTTACTTCCTTAAATTTGTGTTTCCTAGTGAAGTGTCTTTTTTCCCCTCTCCATCTCTAGCATATAAGAGAAGTACCTCATTTTGTTTGTCTGGAGTACAAGTGATTTGCTTCAGAAACGCAGGGTTGTGCACTGGAAATACAAGGGTTTGCCTTTTATTTCAAGTACATGCCTCACTATTAGTACTATTAGTAGTTATTTAGGGATGTGTTTTGTCCTTCTTTCATGTAGAGAGCTCTTAGCAAAATATATTGGAACTGCACAGAAATGGTTGTTGAATTAGATTGCAAAGAGAAGCCCTTTGAAGTAGTTCTGAAATGCAGCGTAATTATATTGGATGCCTTTAGCTCCATGTTGTTAAGATTCACTGGCACGTAATGTATTTCGCTAGGCCTGCTATGGTTCATGGCTTAATGTCATTAGCTAATGAATCTCCTGTGAATCTTTTTTTTAGCAATATTTATTCAGCTGCTGTGTTATTAAGAGCAAATCTGTAGTAGTGGTCATTAAAATGCATCTTTCCTGCTTTCTTGCTTGCTTTCCAGCTAATTGCATAATACCGATGATGTACATCTTTGCATAATATAACAATCTCATATTGCTTGCATCATTTGGTTCCATAAATTATTCAGCATTATGTCTAGTTTAATATGATTCCTGCTTTTCTCAAAACTATTATAATTTCCTTATATTCAATTTACAGCTGTGGAACAACTACTTTCATTTGGCTGTGGCTTTTATTACCCAAGATTCACTACAGCTAGAAAACTTTTCCCATGCAAAGTACAGCAAAATCCAGAACAAGTAAGCAAAACTGATACTTTTGCTTAAGTCTTCAATTTTTTAGTAAAATTAGGATAATGATAAAAATACCTTTCATATTTTGCTGGTTTTGTTTTTTTTTTTTCTCTAGATATGGAGATATGAGATGTTTAATTGGGTTTGCTATCCGGGACATGTGGTACAAACTTGGTGAGTAGCAAATGCACTTAATTCAACCGAATCCACAGCATATTGCCTTCCTTACTGACAACTATCTGACATGAAGGGCTTCTGTAAATAGTTCTGCTATTTGAACTTACATATGTTTTCATTCCTGTGATTAAGCTTGGGACTGACATGAGATACTGTCTGACTACTGTCCATTGCTTATTCCTAAGAGAACTCACAACCTGCTCTCAGATTTCTGAGACAGCTGAAATCAGAAGATTTCAGAAACATTACTTGGCTGAAATAGAGACCAAATGAATTTTCCCCAAGAAGGCTCATTCTGAATCTACAGTTCCAGGAATTACTTGGCTCAGATTTACAATCTGCTGCATTAAAATGCCAAAATGTTTTTACATTTGTTGTACAGCCCTGTTCTGCTACTGCTCCTTTGACAGTTGATGGTGAAGGGAACAGCGACGTGTTGTTATATGAATATATGTACAATAGAGGTTCTTTGAAACATACAGTGAAGACAGTTATGATGATACTTTAAAATGCAAGCCGAATGTGTAATTTTTTGCAAACTTCTTGTATTAGGGCATGTGAAAATTCTTTATGACTCCTGTAAACATTCTAGCTTCCCAAGTGTATCAATGCTTGCATGGAGATTTGAAATCATTTCATCACCTTGCACATGCTGTTTCTGGTGATATATTCCCCTTCCAGTCTTTCCTTTCTTATTTTGTTTTTTTAGTATTTCTTATTAGAAAATAACTTTTAATGCATTGCTGTGCTGGGATGTATCAAAAAGATGTAGTCAAGATTTTAAAGGCTGTGATACTTTTAGTGATTAATTGGTGAACTCTCCAACCTGTTTTCAGCATAGTCATTAATTTCCTAGTTTAACACCACTGCTCTCTTCACTACTGGTAGGTGTAAATTCCAAATTAATTGTTTTCAAATGAATTGTGGAACCATTCAAATGAATCCTGAACCATTAACATCTGTTTCTTAAAGTAAACTTTCAAGTTTTCATTTTACAACAAAGTACAACAAATCCTGCAGAAGCGCTCTTCCTCTTGTGTGTATCTGAAATCTGCTGTTTGCATCCTCCTCAGGCTGGATCTGAGAGTCCAGGATAAAACCAGCAAACACAATGGTTTTATAAAAATTTAAGGGCCTTTAACAGTTCTGTCTAGCAGAATGGTGAAGACCAAAAATTGTTTTCTAATATCCACATGCATTATTAATTTATTTGAATAATATTGTCTTACATTCCTAATGGGAAAAGTGAGACATACAGATTGAGAAATGTTTCAGAGTAATAGGCAATAATTCTCACTTAAGACTAAATGCCCCTTCTATTTATTTTCCATAATTTTCAGGCTTCTTCTGTAGCTTTAACAAAAAGGAATCTGCATTCTGACAAGCAGTGGAGCGTCTTTATAAATCACAGTTGAGGGGTACATGTACAGTAGGACTGAAACAGGCAAATGCATGTCAGAGAATCTCATACTGTGACCTTCAGAGGGCCTTTCGAATTAGGAAGTGTCCTGTTTTCTGGGGCAGATTGTCTTCCTCTGCCCATTTCAGTCACTGTGTGGTTTGAGACATTACTCTTGATTCCTGCAGTGGACACAACAGTTGCTGATGGCTGAATAGTCTCCAAAAAGCCTTTTTATATTTTGAAGTTTTTTTACGTGTTTGTTTATTTGAGACTGTGTGCTAAATTCTTTTGGGTTTAAGTGTAGGATTAGTTTCTGGGCCAAGCAATAGCACTGCTGTTATTTAGCTCAAAGTTTGTCTTTTCTACTTGTATCAGAGGATTTTTTGGTAAAGATTCTGGAGGTGAATGGGTAGCTATGTAATACACGAATTTCTGTAGCTGTTAAAAATTGCAGACCCGAAAGGTCTACAACATATAGGCATTGGAAGCTATTCAGTCTCTGTAAGATTCTTTTAAACCTTATTGATGTTACTGATTTAACAAGGATTAGTAATGATTTTGATCAACATGAGTGTAATTGAAACTGATGTTGAATAAACTGTTAAAGTCATAGTTCAGTTGTGCTTAGAATTACATGAGTGTGGCACCCATGTGAGAGGAAAATCACAATACTTTTCAGTTATGGAGCAAAAGCCCAGACACATTTATAACAGTATTTTTATCTTCGTACATGTGTTGGGCAGTATTGGCACTCTTACACAGGTCAGGGGATTTTGTTGGTGGTTTGCTCCACATATCAAATGTTTTTCTTCTTGGACCTGGTTGAGTTGTTTGCAGGTTTGGATGTCTTTTGGCAGCTGATGTAACAGCTGTGCTACAAGATGATTTGGTGTGGGTTTAAGGGATAGTGTTTCTGTTGCCGCTTGCAATGTTTGTTGCTCTGGTTGGTTTGAGTTATTGGTTGCAAAGTTTGATGCTATTCAGAAATGAAAACAAGTAATGTTTTTCCCCTTCATAAGCTAGAAACGTTACAGCATGTGACATTATCCTGTGGCGCTCTCCTACTGATGGAATTTGGGGTATTCTTAGGGGGTTTTATTATTTTCTACTCTGTGTATTTAAAAGGCGATGCCAAAAGCTGAAAACCAGACATGGTCAACTGAGTGGCATACACTTTTGCACTCAGTTCTGGTGTCTTAGGCTGAGGCTGTAGCCATTAAACACACTTTCAGCTTCTGACAGGGAATAGAGGTGAGTGACTAAGTTGTAAGACTCTACCAACACAGGAGGTTTAAACCATTGCTTTAAATGATTGCATGTCCTAAATGTATTCCTAAAAGAGATGTTTTGTTTTTTTTCTTTCCTCTCAAATACCCAATTGGTGTTTCTGTTTCAGGCCACAATAAAATTTGCTTTATTCCGGGGATGGTTGGCCCCATCTTGGAAGTGACTCTAATTCCAGAAGTTGAACTACAAAAAGCCACGATCCCAATTTTCTTTGACATGATGCTGTGTGAATATCAAAGGACAGGAGAATTCAAGAAGGTAATTAAAAATACTCTATGAGAAAGGAAATTAATTCAAATGCTATGTGGTCAGTTTATTTCTGGGAAATGTGTTGTGTGGGCTTTTCTACTTACAGAAAGTAAAATGCAAACTATTAAGAACAAAGGATTAGCTCTTGTGCAAGTGACTGTAGGCTCTCCAGAGTGATTTAGTTGGACTTAAATAAAACTTCCTTGACAATGACAGCAATGAGGTGCTGGAATGGGGACCCAGAGAGGTTGCAGGATTTTTATCCAATTCTTAATGCAGACTATCTGACAGAAGGAATACTTAATTCTGTAATACCAGATTTCTCAGGAAACTTTAGCTTTTCTAAATACTTATTGTAAGAAAAATAACCACTGTGAAGAAGTGACATTCCTAAAAATATGTTCTACAGACATTTTGAAAAGGAAAATGATTTTAAATTTACAAGTATTAAAGGGTTTTGATTGATAGTGACATGGTGGACTAGGACATTTGGGAAAGTGATCTGAATCTCCTGCCACTGCTTGCTGTGTCTACCTGGGCAGTTTCTTTCCTAGGTGACTTTTGTGTTCCAATGAGAATAAGGCCTCAGTTTATTCTGTGTTGGCACTCTGCCTTTCAGAGTGAATTTAAAATTGGAGATTCAGGCTTTGTAGTTACACAAATAATGAATTCAGAACAACCTGTGTAACAGTAAGTGGCAAACGAAAAGTCATAATTTTAGGCATTCATAGGGAAGTAAATATAGATCTCTCACTTATATGTCCAGCTATGTTTAATGTTTAAAATCACGTGAGGCATTTCTGTGTCAACTACGTGTGAAACAAGCAAGCAGATGGTATTTCCATTTTGGTCTGTATTCCACAGGGCAAAGCTTCTGCTTCAAGGCCCAGATTAAAACCCACTTTGCTTCTGTGCATCTGTTCCCTCAGTGTCCTAGTAGTCCTGTATTTGGCTTCTTAAAAATGTTTTCCTGCTCTTGGCTCATATTTTGTCTCTTGGGAGAGATGCGCAGATCTGTACAGAGCAGAAGTCCTGAACGCTCATCAGTCATAGTGACCGATAACAGGAACAGCAGCTTAGGAGCCTGGAAGATGCCAGGCATTTGTGTCACCCTTAAATCACTTCTTATGCTAGTATGGGTGAGTTTCAGGTGCTATTTTTTCAGCGCTGTGGGACAAAGAGGTTGGGTTTTTTGCAGCTTAAAATCAAGAGGTAATTTTTATCAGATGGCAGTAAAACTATTTCATAATTGAGCAGTTGAGTCTCATTGGTTTCTAATGATGTGCTTTAGGAATTGCAGTAATTTACTGTTAAGAATTGCAGGTTTTATCCTCTCCTATGGATGAGGTAATTAAGATACATTTCTTAAACTTGTTTCTGTAAAGTTGGCAGTTCTGGTGAGTATTTAAGAATATATATTTTAAAGGAAAGGCACATTAAGTTTTATGACAATATTCTTACCATGTTAATTAGAAAGGGCAAAGAATGAATATGAGTGGAAAATTATTTGATGCACAAACATGTAAAGTTTACCTTTTGCCAGTGGCCAATTTTCACTCACACATTGGTAGTGAGCATTATAAAGGATATTGTCTTAAAGCTTTAGTATGAAATTTTGAGCACGTTATTTCAAGACTGCCTTAGGCATTCAAGAGCCCAGGTTGACATTCAATTAAGACATCATTTTGCTGAACTTTAAACATAAATAATTCATTTCTAATCTAATCTTCTCTAATGAGATAGGGGAAACAAGCACAAACGGATCCATCTTTACTAGTTGAGGCTGTACCAGCACTTGAGCTTGACTGGTGCCTGCCAGGTGATTTAATCAACTTTCCCCAAAAGATTGATTTCCATACCCTGATGTGGTCCTATGCCAGGACACGTGTGTGGCAGGGCTCCTTTCTGCTGGACACATGTTGTGTCGGTGCTAGCTCAGGAGGCTGTGTCCTGCTTTATGCACACAATAGATGTGCACTAAGGGTGTAAAGTTATTTCAATTTATCCAGCAGGAATTTTGTTTTATATAGCTCTTTCTAGGAAATCAACTAATCCCAGAGAAAACAAAATTCCACCTCTGCCTATCTCAAGAATGACATACTATACTTAAACAGTTAATGTAATGGGATATATGCATAGGTGTATAAAGGGAACATAATTGCCTTTGTGCTGGGCACATGTTGAGGGAATCCCATCCTGAAATGTTGATAACCCATCTTCCCTTGCAAGATCAGCTTGTGCATTTTAGTAAGACTTCCCAATGCAAGACACACCATGAAGCAACCTCGTGCTGTTTGTTCTACCTGATCATGTGAGGCCAGAAGCTAGAAAAGACTTGCTTAAAAAAGAAAATAAAATTTTAAAAATGGCTTTTTGCAATGCAAATGAAAATATCATTTAAAAACATTGATCCAAGTTATGTTATGGATTTGAATTGGCTTAGGAAAGAGTAATTCATCTGTGTTTATATTCTTGTTCAAGTAAGTCCTTCTGTTTGTGCTTGGTATTTTCAATTTAGTCTCTCCCACTGGCTCCACCAGTTGCTGAAGCCATCTGGGGGGGTTCTCTGCTGGCTTTCCACTGTCATTGGGTTGTGCCAGAAAATAGTGCTGCCTGATGGTATGTTCTTGGGCTTGCAGACTCACTGATAGAGGAGAGATGTTTATTCTTAGTGAACCTGTATCTTTCTGAGCTAATAGCTGTCAAAAGTTAC
>JANHGB010065699.1:0-20531 GCA_026283785.1 Coracopsis vasa | reverse complement strand
CTCCTCTGGACTTGCTCCAACAGTTCCATGTCCTTTTTATGTTGAGGACACCAGAACTGCACACAATGCTCCAAGTGTGGTCTCACAAGAGCAGAGTAGAGGGGCAGGATCACCTCCTTCGAGGTGAGCATCAAACATGACGCTATGAAGAGTTCGCTTTGTTTTTTGCTGGCACAGGAAAAGTGGTAGGGAGGAGGTAGAACAGAAGGATGAAAGAATCTATAGCAAGCTGATTAGCTACAGGGGGAGATAAACCTGTTAGCTTTAATTATTGTTCTATGACATTTACATGAAGTAAAACCATTGGAGAATACACCTAAGTCCTGAGTATTCCCACAGAGTTGATCACAATTGCACCTGACGTGAGAAATCGTATATTAGAAAAAGCAGCATTTTTGAAACATGAAAAACCAGCAACTTCTGTATTATGCAGTCAAATGAAATACGGGTATCTTGTCACATATATGCAGAAACTGGAAACAGGAGAAAGGTATTAATGGGTGAGCATTAGAATTGAGAAATCCCCACTTCACCACAGAAAGACCCCAGTGCTTCAGATCCAAGCTTATACACACACCACCTATCTTTCCCCTCTCTACTGAAGAAGCTTTATTTGCTTTTCCTGACAAGGGGTGAGAAGTCAATTACATTTGAATTAAAGATGTTACATGACTATGCAAATAATGCCAAGCACCAAAATAAATGAGCTGTTAGCAGGGGGGCAAATAAACCATTTACACTTAACAACTTCATGGCTCCCCTCTTCGGCTTCTCCTGCCTGCTGGTGCAAATTCACTCCATGCAGAGAACTATCTTTGAAGAGCATATACAATGCAAAGCCAGATCTAAAGCATGCTGGAGGACTTTCAGGACTTTCTATGAGCCTGCTAGCTGCCTGGACTGCTTTAAGATATGGTGAGACACAGGGTAGGAGAGGGAAGATCCCCAGGAGATGTCTCTGGTGTGCAGCAAAACAGCGATGGACTTGGTTTAGCCTCTGTGATGAGCTTGGTTTAGCCTCTAGAAGTCACAATGGTACAAACCTCTCAGTCTTACCTGGCAAGACAACAGCAGTGACTGCTGCCTTCCTCTCTTACTGTATCACCATGTGATGCTGTATGACTTGCATGTTCAGCATTTCTGTTGCTGTTCTCTGCAAGGAGCTCACCTAGGCTACCTAATTCCTAGCTTTGAATTCAACAGAGATGTTCTGGTAACACAAAGGCTGTATTAGCCTCTAGTACGTGCTTTCCAACACCCCCTAAGTTGGAACTCTGATTTATTTATCTCACACTCAATAGAAACACTCTAACCAACCAACCAGTTCAGTTCAGCACAGGTGCAACATTAGTTTCCCCATTTCCTGGTATCTATTCATTTTCATTCCTATGCTAATTTCACTTTTCACTGTTCTTTAACCACAAGCAGCAGCCTCTTGCAAATTTCTTGTTCTATTATTTACTCATCTGCATTCAGGTGTTGCCTGTGACCAAAAACCCCCCTGAAGTGTTTCAGTGACTCCACTAGGTTTTCACTTGCTCCCTTCTCAGTCTTGTACCAGGAATGGATACTCTAATATCTGAGCTCATTGCTTCAGGAGATAAGGATCAGGAATCCTGGGTAAATGAACTCCCGTTGGCAGAGTTCCATTCGTTAACAACTGGGCAAAAAAAGCAGCCAGCGAATTCTGCTGTTCTTTATTTTCAGTGTCAAAGCAATTTATTAGAAGTAGGATGACCTACAAAGAGGAAGGTCTGCTGCTGTGCAAATGCCAGCTCTCCTTACGTGCCTCCTTAACTGCTTCACTACAAAGCACTGATATGACAGACTTGAGAAAGCAGCATTTGCCTCACCAGTTCAGGCTACAACTCCACTACAGCAACAGCCAGGCCTTCCCACTGCAGACACAGGCAGAAGCACAACAGGTTTGCCACCTGAAGTCAGTCAGCCTGTGTGCACTCAGTCCTGGGCTCACAACCGCAGCCTAGCAGTGGCCACACACAGCAGACTTGCCCTGCCTGCTGAATAGATTTCCCCAAACCCAATAGTCTAATCAAGGCAGCTGTTACAGATGTTAGTGAGGATGATATCCTCCTCCCCACAATCCAAGATCTGTCCATAGCACCCTTCCCCAGCTGTTACAGATGTTAGTGAGGATGACATCCTCCTCCTTACCACCCAAGATCTGCCCATAGCACCCTTCTCCAGCTGTTACAGATGTTAGTGAGGATGACATCCTCCTCCTCATGATCCAAGATCTGCCCATAGCACCCTTCTCCAGCTGTTACAGATGTTAGTGAGGATGACATCTCCTCCTTACCACCCAAGATCTGCCCATAGCACCCTTCTCCATATGCTGCTAGCGCACACCATCCCACGGCACCCAGCTTCCCTTCCTGCACACATCCTTGCCTGTCTGGGCAACCCTCCTGCTTGCGGAAGGCAGGCAGGAAACACAGCCAAGGCCCCTCATTAGCACACTGCTCTCCTCCTTATAGCCAGAGAGCTGAGACAGGTCAGCACTGTTTGTAACAGCACACACAGCTGGAGACCAGGCAGATCTCATTAGGCACTTGCAAATCCGCCTTTAGAATTGAAAATGAAGCTCAAACACTAAAGCAGCTGCAGAAATGCATCTCTGGCCAGCCCGAGGATATGCTCAATGTACCCAACTCAATCTTCCACTTGGAAGAGCATTACAAGTGTCCTGCTCAACATGCCATGGCACTGTGAGGGATTTCTTACAGGCCTTCTGATTAAGTTCAAACTTCCTTTATTATTCAGTAATGGGTCTAGATGCTTGTTTCCCAGATTCTTCCATGCTGCCAAACCAGGCTCCACTGTGACTGAGGACTGACATTTCTTACTGAGGTGCAGGAGCAGAGACGCAGGGGGTATAGCCAGGCCTGGGTAAGCAGAACATGTGCCAATTTAGATTATAGCCAGAAAGGACAAATCCATGCATCCCGCTAAAAAAGCCCAGGTCTTTGTTTCAAAGCATTTCTGAACATTAGGTAAAGAAATGATCTCTGCCCTTTTCTGCACTGACTGATGAGCTTACATGTTCTGAGCTGCACCGAGTACATTGAAGCTTCCTTCTGACCTACCAGCCCAGATGCCTTTATGGCATCTCCCCTTGTCCTCTTCCCTCAGCCATCACAGAGTAAAGCAGGCTGCCTCCTGTGCCCAACTGCTTCCCTTAACAACCAAACATTCCTTTTCAATTTACAAGAAACTTGATTTTTTACCTCTTTCTCCAGCCTTTTGCTATTTTTGATGTACCCTTAGCATAAGGCTGATCAGCATCTCCCTGCTAGCAAGGTTTTGAATCCTTAGAATTCACACTTTCTACCCAGTTTCCCAAACTAACTTAACATCTTGATGTATTTTGTGAGCTATCTTTCAGTACTTCTAGTAAAGTCCCTCTTCTATTTCAACTTGTTGCATGCTACTCCTTAATAATGCTCTTCAGCAAGCAGCTTAGGACAGGAAGACAGCACTGAGGATTTTCCCAGCCAAAACCAAACAGGGCAAACAATCAAAACAAGAGGGAGAACAGTTACATAGAGATTCCATGGCGATCAGTGAGTTCTTTTTGACAGATTGTCACATTTAGACCAATACTGAAACAGCAAACAAGAAAAAGGTTTTATATATCTTATTATATATCTTATATATCTTATTATATATCTTATTATATATCTTAGTATAGCTGACAAGTTTGTGACCCAAGCACTTGCATGTTTCTGGGCATAAAAGAATCTTTTCTCCACTTACCGATGCCCCTTTCCTATCTGTACAAACAAAGGCATAAACCAGATGTGTCTTTTCACTCATAACTAGCTGACCATTGGGTTACAAACCCATCACTGCCTATACTGTATGTGTCGTAGCTGATGTAGCATAATGTAGTAGCCAGCAGTGTTGTTCTACCGAAGGAAATACTGCTACCCTGAAAATGGCTATTTGCAAGTAACGCTAACTGGTTTATATCCCAGGGGTATTATCGCTATTGCACTTAGATGTTGACAATTAATTAGTTCATCGCCTGCCCTTGATGATTACGTGGCACTTCTCCATGGCAACATTGATTTGTGCAGTTTAGTTTCAGCAAGAGAAGAAACCCACAGGTTCCAGCATCGCTGGCACCACCAGCAGCGAGAGCGCTCAGGCTGCAAATCCTATGAGACAGTAGCTGTTGGTCTAACTTCTGCTGTGCCTCAGCACTGGCAGGTTTAGCCTTGCCTAGTGCTCAGCTGGCCCTCTGTGATGGGGCTTGCAGCTGATCAGTCATGGGTTGACTCATTATTTCAGACAGGCTAGAAAACCAGCCAAAGGAATAGCATGGGCTTTATAACAGTTCAGGTTCCATCCTCATCTAAACAGAGCTGGGGGGCTACAGGGGAGGTGCTATTGATTTCTTGCCACGTTACAGCAGGACTTGCTTTAAATATTCCCCATTGCCAGGCCTGATCATGCCTCTGACACCTACTACTCTGTAGTAATAATAGGAAATAGCACCTAGGCTTTAGACTGTTTCTGTGTGGAAGATCCTGGGATGGTCTGTACATTTGGTGAAACACATTCAAGACATCTAATAACTTCCCATGCAGAAACACATTTAGCTGCAGACATCAAAGCCCCTGTGAAGTGTTAAAGTGGCATAACAGAACCAGAGTTACCATGACTATACCTGGGCTGGAAAGAGTTATAGATGTTGAAATAGTTGAAAGTTGCCAGCATTTCATCATCCTGAAGTGAATGGGGGACCTCTTGCTGTTTTGGAGAATCCAAAAGGAACATGATAATACTTACTGTGAAGCCAAAGAAAGCCAACCCCAATTCTTCATCTTCAAGCAACTCACGTCTCCATTGTACAAGGGTGCTTTAACATGAGGATTAATACTGGCTACTCAGTCTGTTCTAGTCTGGCCCTCAGCATCCCCTACTGAAGGTTTTCCGCTTTGGAAAATTAACCGGAGCAGGGAGAGAAACCTTGCTTTCTGCCCACCAGATAGCTCAGTGACAGTGGTGGATTCTCTCTCCTGTCTAGCAGACACCTTGCTGTTTACATAGAACATCTCCACCAGGAGAAACCTTCCCATTTTGGAGTGATCCTTGGCCTTTTGGCTCCAATCCTGCCCCTGACATGGGGAACCATACAGACTCCCACAGTGCAGGTCAATCCGTGGCTCTTCACTGGATGCACCTCTGCTGTGCAAAATGCTGGAGCGAGGGGAGAGGGAAGATAACTTAAAGTCTCCCTGAGCACTGTTAAGAGTGGAGCTGTCTAAATGAGTTCCAGTAACACAAGAAAGCTTCTGCGTTGTGTTGTTGAAGTCTCAACCAAAGACATCATTGTGGTTACAGCTACAGCTCCCACCCCTTTTGCTGGGGAACACAAAGCTATTTCAGATGCAAAACTCATCAGGCTTGAACAGCAGCACAAATCATTACCTAACCCCCAGACAACAGGTCCCTTGGCAGGCCACACAAGAGTGTCGGCTGGGAGCAAAGAGGCAATCACAGCTCCAGCAATGCCTGACCTGTTTGCAGTGCTCTGTTCAGCTACCAGCTTACCAGCCAGCCACACCAGCAATGCCCAGAGGGTTCACAGTGCTAATTGGTAGGATTTCGAATCCCCTAGAAGCCTGCTCTGCAGGAATTCCTGGCCTCTCTGATGGAATGAATTTCATCCTAATGCCTCAGGATTTGTATTATGTACCCTCCTGCTACAATAATAGCATTTCAAATAAGTAAAGCCAGGTTAATTACTCCACCAGCCACTGGGAACACTTACAATGCCACCACATGGGGCAAAGGAACCCCATGCTACTTCCCGTGTGTCTGGATGGGGAAAGAAAACCCCCCTACTCTTCTGCACTTTATAGAAGAGTAATAACACTACTAAAACATGGATGTTATACATGAGATTGGATGGGGTATTTGGGATGCGATTTGAAAGCCTAAGTAACAAACATTGACAACAATGCAGGACAGAGGAAGGCTCAGGAACTATTTGTCTCTTAGGCAGTTACATCCAATAGCCTGGCATTACAGACTGAGAGTTCAACTTCTTTAACCCAGCCCCATGAAGGGCAATGGAGAAATACAACTGCTGCAAACAGATGCATGAAGAGGCCATAACCGTGACACCAGACAGGAAAATGCAAACTGAAGACAATTCATCTTCAGAGTCAATAGGATGGATTTACTTAAACACACCTGCAAGCTGGCAACCAGCAGGTCCCCCGCCAGCAGAGCTATCAGGTGTTTAAATAGCCTTTCACAAAACAACAGCTTCACAAATGAAGCAATGCCAGTCTGTGAGAGTGAATATAAGAGCAACTCGATGTGTCAGTGGGGAGCTTACTTTCACAGCCTGAGGTACGCATCCTTCTAGGCTCACATTTAAGTTCTTAAGTACTCCATATGTCCCAGCAGATTTCACGGGGACATTTTCCACATACCCACCTCCCCCCCCAGCCACCAGCATCTCAGAGCTGCAGCGTGTGTAAAAACCAAGGGAATGATTCCTCTTCCAGGCTTTTGATCTACCCATCATCTAAAGCGGGAAGATGAAAGCATTTCAGCTCCCTGGGAAGCGCGGCCTCTAAAGTTTCCTACAGATAAAATAGCTGGGACTACACAAAATCAAAGTTGCTCTAAGCACTTTATAAGACTTGAGAAGGGAACAATAGTGTGAGATCTGTTACACCTACAGCAACAAATAGCCTGTGTTCTCTCTCATTTCATTTGCAGCTTGGGTAACGCAGCAGCTGTGATTTAATTTGCTGCTGTCAATTTAGACAGCATTTTTACCCAGGTTCATAAACATTACCTAAGTGAGGGCCCAGCAGAAGTCTGCGTGGACATGAGCATGTTTAACCAGCAGTGTACAACTCACCCTTGTCCCTTTTTCATTGCTCATCACATCATTTGCAAGCCTGTTTACACTGTCGGTTTCAGGCAGCCTTAGTAAAGTCTGGGCACAGCCATCTCCCACTGCTAGCATCACAGATGGGATCAAAGTGCCTGCTTCAGGCTCAGCCACAAGCCCCATGTAGCAAGCAGCACTTTTGAACTTTCTCTTTGCTTGCTGGTCAAGACAGCAGAAGATCAAATCTTGTGTCCCCAGAAAGAGCAGCGTGGATCAGCAGCTAAGCAAAGAATGAAAAGCACAGTTTAAAGTTAAACAGTTGTGAAGTAGGCCATGCTTCCCCCTTGACTTGTTTCTGAAGCCAAATAATACTGTTTGTTACCAAACCTCACCATGATGCTTTCTGGAGCTGTTCTCAGGGAGTGCAGTATTGTTTGCTTTGGTTTTTAGCTAGATCTGGCACACAAAGAGAGCTCCATCAGTCTTTGTCCTGACAAGCAGCAAGACATGTCCTTTCTCACTCATAAACCTCAACCCTCAGCAGGACCTCTGTTTGCATAATGCCTGAATCCGAGTGCTTGGGTGATTCTGAGAGCAAAACCCACCTGTGTCTTAACCTAAACCAGGTTACATTCAAGTTCTGCCAATAGGGAAGGATGCCTGCAGGACAGCAGAGAGAGTTCACTGTGTCAGGCTGCTTTCCCTTCCAGATCTGCACACAATGACAATCAATATGAAAGAGGATTTTATTGCACAAGGAGTTTAATATGCCCTGCAAGTTAGAGACAGCTTCCCCAAAACTGGGAAAAGTCCTGTAAAAGGCCTTAGTTACAGATTAGTTACCCCAAACCTGCGATAATGGTAAAAGACCAGTCAGATTAATAGACATATGTATTAGAAGTTATCCCATTATCTTACAATGAACCACACTGTGATCACTCACCAAAGTGATTCTGCTCTTACAACAGAATTTATGAAGAAACGGGGGCAAAAAGAGACCGCATCATTCCTCTTTTTCCTACCCACAAATATATATAATACAGTATTTTAGCTGGAGCAGGTCTCCAAAGATGATCAAGTAGGATTAAAGGCACTATTAAGGGACTGAGCTCATCTCAAGCTGCACCTACCATAACTGCCTGGTTTGCAGAACACCTTTGGTTCATTACCATGGCAGCAAAGAGTGAACCATGCCGTGTGACAACAAGCAAACCACAAACCTACAGCATGACCAAACACAAAGCAAATGTTCCCTTTATACAAGAGTCAACGTTTTCATCAAGGTCAAAACGGAGTGACATTACCCATCCTACCTGTATGCACAGTGCACGTATGTGTTAAACCATGTATGCAGCAGGATTCAATTCCTCAGTTACAGAAGCTTAACTCGATCTGTATCTTAAAACCAAACACAACTGTGAAAGCAGAGAGCAAGAGTTGGCCTCTGCAGGAAAGCATCTGGGGACCCTCTTGAATAAGAACTTACTTGGACATGAGTGAGCAGAGTGCCCCTGCAGTGATGAGAGCTCGCTGCCCATGGGGCCCTGTTAGTGTAAGTGCAGTCAGCAGGCTGAGGGAAGTAATTACCTCCTTCTCTCTGTATTTGTGAAGCCCCACATGGAGTACTCTGTCTAGTCTTGGCTCTCCCAGTACAAGACAGTGGTTGCCAAGTCTCTTGCAGTGACTAGGAGTGACAAAAAGCTTCCAGACTTCCAAAACGAAGCAAGAATAGAGTTGAAGCTGAAGTAGGACACTTATTCCAGAAAACCTTCTCCCCATATGTGAATTCAGTCCATCAGTTCAGGCACCAGAGGCAATTCTGGCACCCTATGCAATTCCAACCAAGAGCAGCATCCTATCAGCTTTTCCTGTGTTCACCATGATGATCTTCATTCTTTTTAAAGCAATTCCTCAAGCATTCAGGGCATTTTTAGTCATTTGGAATGGCAAGCAACTGCAAAAGAAGTAGTCCTTTAATTGCATTTGCACCCCATATGGTTAGCTTCAAAGGCACAGAGGCAGATTCAGGACTGACAGATAGATAGCCCATCTCAGTGTTTAGTATGGACTTGAGGGATGAACAATATGCATTCACTACAGCACACACTGGTAGCATACTACCCAAAAAGCACCTGCTATGCTATCAACTTCATGCAGAGGCACTTATTGGGCTGTCTGACAGCTACTATACCTGTGACAGACTACACCACATGGATGAGCATGTCTCAATGCACAAAGAGCCTGTTGCAATACCATCCTCAGCTGTTGAAGGTGTCCCATCCTGATACAAAAGGCTCATTTTCTTTCCTCAGTTCACCCTTGCATCCTAAGATGCACTCACACAAATGAACAGAGAGAAGCAGGATTATCAACAAATGTATAACTAAAGAGAGATCTATTTTCTTGCTAGACTATCACTTCCATTTATCAGCAAAAATATCCATTCAAATTCAGACTAAAATCTGGCTTATTAGGAAATATTACAGCTGAATACATTTCTGGGACACAGCTATTGAAGGCAAACCCACAAGTGATGGAGGATACTGATGAAGAACACAAACCTGAAGCAGTACAGGAATAAAACAGAAAATCATTTCCCTTCCAGGACCTTTTTCCCTTGGAATCTGATGCACAGAATTTGCACAAGACTGTTGAGATGCAACCAGGCTTCATCACAGTAAAACCAGGCATCTTCAGGTTTCACAAAGGCTAAAAAGAAGCTTAGGTTCTCTCTGCTGCACAAATGGAAAACTACTCAATAGTTACACCAGGCAATCACAGACGTAATGAAGGTAGCAGTATTGCCAATGTACCTGACAATAACTGACAGCTTTCCTTTGTAACTACCTGTACAGGCCTACAGGGAAAGATACCATCACTTTGCCCTGGTATTTATTTAGTTGAAGATAAAGAAAGCCTATTATACAGTAATTAGCTCCATGTGTTTACTTCACATATTCTGTGAACAAAAAGCACTTCAATAACAGCAAAGACATTCACAGTGGGAAACACACAAGAAGCTACTTCTTGTCTAATAAAAGACTGAAGTTTAGGGACTAGGTAGGCAAAATCCACACAGAAGGGCAAAAAGCTCACCTCTATTAATGTAACAGCTACTCAGAGTTCAATGTACTTTATACTTCGGTTGAAATCCATCTTTTCTTCCTTGACCAGCTGACTTCCTATGGTGACTTTCTGGAATTCCAGCCTTATGGGAAGAAGAGCTGGCCTTGCTGGCCTGTGAGTTTGTATAAATATCCAGAACTATTAATTCATCTGCATTTAAAAACCAAGTGGTATTAGAGTCCAGCAAGTGTAAGACCTATCCGAGAGGACATATTCCTGCCTATTTATAGGAACATTCAGCACTGATGACAGAAGGATTCAAGAACGTTTCTAATGAAGAGAGGCAGATTATATTTTAATTATTTCCTGATACTAATCAGGGCAAGACACAAGCTCTTTGATAGAACTGAAGCTATCCTGAGACAGAGCTAGTTCTATCCAGATGCACAGCACTCCTCAATCACCATTCGCTTTAGCCTCACTTGTTTAGTGCTCCAGTCAAGCACAGTGGGACTTCACCCACAGCTTTGAAAACTGGCTTTTGACACTTGTATGGAAGCACATTCAGCTTCCCACTTGGGCAGTCTGTTTGGGTGCTTTTCTTTCCTGCTTTTCAGTTTGCACCAAATATTGAATCATCACAGAAACACAGAATGGTTTGGGTTAGACCTTAAAGCTCTTCCAGTTCCAACCCCACTGCCATGGGCAGGGACACCTTTCATTAGACCAGGTTGCTCAAAGCCCAATCCAGCCTCTGGCCTTGAACACTGCCAGGGATTGCAGTACCTTCAGAAAACAACACGTATGCAAGACAGCCTAAATTAAGTGCCATTCTTGCACAGGCATCTAGAAAACACAAAGCTCAGTAAAAAGACCGCTGACTGAAGTCACAAAAGGAAGGGGAGGGGTTATTAAAAAGCCCTGAACAGAGGGCTCTTGTTTAGGACTTGTTAATTATGTCAGTCAAGCATGGACAAGGATGTCTGATCTTTCAGAATGCAATTCCCATCTCCAAGGAAATAGAACACTGCTCAGTTAAATTCAGAGCAGCAGCAAGCCTATCCTTGTAACAAGGAGCACATAAGTTTCAGGGGAAACATTGAGAATATTTATATTTCCTAGAAGATTCCAAAATTCCAGTTATAAAAGCCAGCAGATATGTCATGTTGGAGCGTGCTATTATTGCCACAATTAAACTTGCAGGAAATGCAATGCTGGAGTTTGTGACAGGGGATGGATGGTTTCCTGACCTACATCAACCAACATGCATAAGAATCTTGTGGTATGCAAATTGTGCATAGGAAGCTTAGGAGCATCTTCTTTCACTTATTTCCCTGCATCTTTAAAGAAGATTTATTACTGCGTGGTACCAATGGATGCTGTGGAATACTTTTTTGACTATTTTTATTTGCATTAGCAGCAACATGGCCAGCTGGAGTTAAGGTGACTTCAAGGTACATAGCTTTAAGGAAGTGTTCTCCCACTTCTTGCACAGCTTAGCATAGTTATACCTGGGTGCATCATGGTAAGTGCTAAGCTTCCCAGACTCTTGCCTAAAATATCCAGAGTAGCCTAGTAAGCTCACATATAAACTGCATTAACTAAGTATAGCACCTAATGTGGTCATTTTGGATTCAATTTTACTTGTGTATCTCCTGGGTGGGTTTTCTCCTCCACCTCTTTACTGGAAGTCTTTTCAGGAACCAGAAGACATGAACTGTCTGTATACAAATTAAGATGCTATCTGACTATTAACATAATGCTGTGACCTGTAATAAAATAAACAGCAGAAAAACCCCACTAATACCTTTATGACTCCGTGTGGTTTCATCAGGAACTTCTCCCTTCTAATGCAAGCTGAGACTATTTCAGATGCTACTTGGCTAATGGTGCTGGAGTAGGTCCAAAGCAGCTTCAGACACTTTCAGGGCACCCATTAGTCTGCTAGTACATTATCATATTTCCAGTTTAGAGAGAGCCTTTAAATCAACATCTCAGGAATGCACCAGTGTCAGTTCCTTTAACTCTAGAGTATTAGCA
Source organism: Coracopsis vasa (assembly GCA_026283785.1). NCBI lineage: Eukaryota > Metazoa > Chordata > Aves > Psittaciformes > Psittacidae > Coracopsis > Coracopsis vasa. The sequence goes on along the minus strand of JANHGB010065699.1, from coordinate 8,545 downwards.
TAAAAAAACCCAACCAAACAAAAACCAACCCCAAATACTGCTAAATGTGCTGGAAGGGGGATGGGAGGATGGAAGCGGAAACAGCAAAGTCCAGAGTTAAATCTGGTACCAACTACAATTTCTGATGTCAAGAGAACCCAAAATGCAGCAGAAGCCCTTCTGCTGAAGTTACTGGGCAGCCTAGCAGAAGAGAAATAGTTTAGCAAGACAGCTCAAAATCAAAGGTGCAGTAAGCATCTATAACATTGACACTTATTCCATCTCCCTCTCCCCCAGCTTTGTCTTTAGACACAAGGCTGATGACTCATTCAAACAAAGGCTTGCAAAGTTCTGAATGGTCTTCAAGGTAACATCCTTTACATCCTTGCAAGAGAAAGGCTTACCTGAAACCTGAAGCTTCCATCACAAAAGGAACCAATGTCATTACTTGCCATAGTTACTCAGTTGTAGTTTAAGTTGCTTTCTACTTTAAGCTGCCACTGTGTTCTGCGACCTTGACTGCAGCTTCTTCTCACCACCCCCCCAAGTCTTGTTAAAGAGAACAGATTTCCTTAGTTATTTCACAATTACCAAGTTATTTCCCAGTACAGTAACCCAAGTACTTCCTTTTAATCAATGCTTCCACAAGCATACAAGTATCCACCAGGCATTTTATTTCACATAGATATCCATGGGGTCAATTACACTTGCTGTGCAAATCATGCACTCAAGCCTGATCAGCGACACTAGAAATTCAATTATCTTTGGCTTTTCCGCTGAATCTTCTGATGGACTAGGGGACAACTATGCAGCTATTTAATCTGCATACAGATCCAATCTTAAACAGATGGCGAAACTTGGATGTGATTTCATAGTAACACATTTGGAAGTGACAATTTTAAAGCTCTCACTTTGCCTCAAAACTGTGAGCTTTTGCATAACCTACAGTAACCTACAACAATCAGCTAAGTAGCATCAACATCTAAACTAACCAGATTCTTCCTGCTATTAGGACACACCAGACACTGAGGAGCTTTCTAGACAGTTGTTACCTTCGGTTTATCTAATATGGTTTCAGAAAACTGAAAAGCCAGTCACTGCTTTGGCAGAGGATAGCATTTTTTTGTCGATTGGTAGCACTACTTTAGTATAATAAAGGCATAGAGTTCATTTCTACTATCAAGAGATCAAGCTATTTTACCATGAAATCCCACTACAGAACACGTGCTACCCCACACCACTACAGAACATGAAAGAGGTGGGAAAGAAAGTGGTGCAACACAATCTCAACCACTTCTGTAAAGTCAAAACTTAACTGTCCCAAGCAGCCAGAGCAGAAGCAAAAGAGACAAATATGGTAAAACATAGGACCTATTCTCCATCTTAAGTACTTTCTCCTTAATAAAACCCTAAGTAGCTACCTTAGTGGAAGATATTTAGCCAAGATTATAAAGAAAAAGGAAATCCTAGGGTGGAGACTGTTGTCTCTCCCTGCTGGAAAAAACTGAGATCTGAGATGACTGGGCAAAGAACCACCCTATGGATATAGAAGGAGCAAGGATGCAGGAAATGGATGGGAGGCAGACAAGCTACAGAATTAGCAGAAACAAAATAGGTTTTTTAAGGTGTCTGATGCCTTTTTAATCAGAATTAGTTCCATTAATAACCCTGAATGTAACTGAATGAAACACTGTGAATCTGTAAAGCTCCCTTTTAAAGAACAGAAACCAGGCAGATCTACATTGCAGAGGGCAGGCAGAACTTGCAGGTTCTGGTTCATGTAAAGGCTAGTCTATCCAGTGTACACAGTCACAGGACACCAGGGGCCTTGCTGGCTGCTCAGATGAGCAATCCCGCAGTGAAGGATTCCATAAAGTCATCTCTCTGTCCAGACACAATCCTTGGTAATGGCCACGTCTGTGCCACATGGCTTAAGGCATCGAGCCCAGCAAGGAAGAATTCCTGTTCTCCAAGGTAATGGGAAGCATAAAGCAGATGGCTTGACTTTGTAGTTAAAAGTAGTGGGAAACTTAGAGGACTCAATTTTTTAGCAGCTCATTTTAGAAGTGCTTTAAGAACCAACGCAAAACACTCCCAAACACGTGAGACTTTTTGCTTTACCCAATATTTGTTATTTGGTACTAACCCAGGTCTTCTATAGCCACAGCAAACGCATCCAGCTGACAGGGACACATTAATTTAAGTCACAAACACTAGAAATAAAGCATCATACCCTGAAATGGTGCAAGTCTTCCTCCAGCAACCTTAAATCTTTTGTCCATTTGCTTAGCCTACCTGGATGGACCAATCTACAAGTGATGCTATCTAATAAATCTGGATTTTAAACCTATCTAGATCAACACATACGTATTTTATTTGTTTATGGCAATTTCTCTCTTTCCTCTCAATTCACATCAAGGAAAGAAAGATCTCTGTTAATTGTGGGATTAAACTCAGGCAGCTTCATGTTTTTACTGCTAATAGAACAGCCATAGAAGTAGCTGAATCTGGTCTTGAAAGAGCCTATTTAGCCAGAAGACAAACCCAACTGCCCTATGTTCTCATCTACCGTACAGCCAGATTATTATTTTCATACAGATGCTAAAATGAAGTTACTAAAAGATGCTAAAATGATGCTAAAATGAAGTTACTAAAGATACTAAAATGAAGTTACTTCCCAGCATTTAGACCAAAGTCACCTGGCACTGGATTGGAACCAGAGGCAAAAGTGGCAGACAAGGATTTAGTCAAAGACACCTAAATTATCAGGTTACATTAAGAGCGGTGAAAGTATCTGAGATACCATCATAGACATCATGAAAAAACTCGTAGCCCATTAAAGTACCCTTTTACCAGAACAGGACCAAATTCAGGTGCAGTGCAACAGCAAATGCTTAAACTTCTTCCCCCATCAATCAGCATTAAAAAAGTTGTTTCTCGTCAATCTGTTCTCTTATAATTCTAGTTTATCCCAGTGGAAGAGTACATTTCAAGTAGGAATATAATAAAACTGTGGCCAAATTCGAGTTAAAATGTCTTTTTATTATACGCAGCATAATCTGTGCATACTGTGTGCAGCCCTCCACAGTAAATTAAAATTCAGCTGGTGAGCAAGCTGGAGCCTACTTTGTCTCCAACTTGGTCTCAAAATAGTAAGCTAAATTCCAATTACACAGTCTTGATTACTAGTCATACAAAGGGTAGAAAAATCACAGCTTGTCTTGTAGGCTCCTAAGTAGAATTTATTTTCTACTGGCAATTGAAGGATCTAGATTTAGATACAGCATAAAATCAACTCCAGGAAGATCATAAGACTAGGAAAAGCTGCACTGAAGGGTTGCCAGTGCAGATTAAAATGCCTAACACATCTTTACTTGGGTTTCACATTGTTTGAATAATTATTACTAAGATTCAAAAATCTTTCTTCTGTGCATTTAATATCATTCAGTTACAAGTTAGTTACCAAGAGCAACGCCACACTTTTCAGTAAGTACAGAAACTGACTGTCAGAAACAAATTCTGAGGTTTATTAGAGCTTTCAACCAGTACTTTGATAGGTAGACTCCTTAATAAGTCCAGGTTTTGGCTAAGCATCAAATCACAGGCCTCTACTTTTCAAAGCAACTGGTGGTATTGGACACAAAGAGCTCAGCAGCACAATCTAAAAGTTGCCTAAACTGGAAGAGACGAAGCTCTTCCAGAAAGCACTATCCACAGTTAGGTCCTTTCATAGACAGGTTTCTTAGGGAAATCACTCCTGCCTAGCATTTTTCCAGTGCTTACAAGCCAAAATATGTACTGGTTACACAGCAAGACAAAAAGAAAGAAGAATGCAGGTTGGTAGGCTTTAATGCCACTGATTTTTCTAAGCCATCTAGCTCCATAGGGGAATATAAAGTAAAAGTGTTCTCCTACTGAGATACAACCACTAGTTGTCACCACCTTAACACTTTACCGTAACTTTTACTTGCCTTTTTTGTGCTTCATTAGAGCATAACTATCTTTAACCACCTTCACAACAACTGGCCAGGTCATTTATGTCTTGCCACACCAAGCTGGTTCTTTTAGGTTTCCCCAAGTATTCCAGAGATCTATACCACCAGAGATCTATACCACCAAATGCTGGCTGCCTTCCCACTGGGCAGCTAGGCAGTTAGGAACTACATGGCCATTTGGACTTTTTTGCTTGGAGCTTTACCTCTGCCAGTCAGTAATCTCTGCAGTGACCTACGCTGTCAAAGCAATTCAATATGTTCTGTTCCTATAGCACTTCCATGCAGAGCCTTCAAGCAACGCAGTGGGCTCCTGAAGAGTAACTTCAGGTCTGTGGCATCCAAGACTACATTTTAAGCATTTATCTATACAACACCACAGCATTCTGCACTTGAATTTGTATCACCCAGAGAAGGTAACAGCAGCAATGCTGCCAGAAAACAGCTAAAGTTAAGAAATCTGAAAGAGAAAACCTTCCCTCCGCTCTTAGTGAATCACACTTTCTTATTAGGCTCTCTTTGAGCTCAATACCCAATACAATAGATAATTTCAGGACACACAGCAGTAGTCATTTAATAATCTTAAGTGTTTCCCTTTTTTTTTTTAGTATATTTTCTTATTACATCCACAAGCATTTTGGACATAAGCCAAACATTAGATCTTACGTTTTCTATTACTAGAGTAGCTTGTAGAATGTAAAGATCCTTGAGCAGATGACAATTTACATTCATAAAAGCTAGAGACGTGAATTCCTACTCTTCCCCTCCATGCCTACCTCCCTCAACAGTGATTTTGGGTGTTCAGTTCACACTGGGTATTCAGTTAACAGACTCCTGTTAAATAAAACAAAAGTTGAATTGAAATCTAATTTCAGCATCCAATATCACAGATAATCAAAAGTGGTACTGCTAGAGAAAAGAACACATGCTCTGCATACACACCAGAGAGGAGGAAACATATCACCAAGAAAATGGATACATTTTCCATAGCTTAAGCCATCCTAAGTCTGAACAACATAGCAAAAGTTGGCATTTCAAATATTTTTATTCAAATCAGAATACAAATACAAACATTTGAAAATGTACAAAAATACAAAAGGACATTTCCTACGTCTTAAAAAAGCAGATTAAACTTCTATCTGTGCAATCCTTTCTGTGGGAAATTCTAATCAGCAGACATTTAATGTGCTCTCCAGAACATTCTATGCCAAACCCCCTCCCCCAAAATCCAGCCAAACTGAAGACTACAAGCAACATGTCAAAAAACCCCTAACACACTAAAGATCCCTGAATAGATTACAAACAAACCATTTCTCCCAGGTAATAAACATGATAATGCATTTCCCTAATGACTTTAGGGCTGATGGGTAGTTGGCAATTCAAGCTTTCTATACACAACTTGATACGTAACTTGTGCAACACAGCTGGACTCCATTTTCCTGGTTTGAACTGCTCTTATGAATTCAGAAAAGCAATTACAGCTTTGTGGATAGCTTTCTGCCTTCCTCCTTCCCCCAAAGGTTCAACTCTTCAAACAAAAATGGATTTGCAAATAAGAATAAAAAGCAGTAGAAGAGAGGTCTGAACCCCAAATAATTGGTTTTTACATCATCTGCCGACATAATAGGAACTGAAATGATCATCTGCTCCGTATCACATTGTACTAATGAATGCAGTGGAAGCATTATCACAGTAACACTGTTTTGAACCACTCTATATATCCAAATATATTTTGTATGAAGTTTTGCTCAGTGATATTATGAAGTTATCTCACACAGCATAGTTCACCTCAATGTTCCGTGATTCCATTTGCTTTAACGTTTGTCCAAGACACTATTTTCTTCTCATGTTCTGGCAGTAGATGAGTTTTGCAGCTGCAGTAATGTAAGGATAGGTAAGGCAACGTTTGTGGAAAGAGGTAGCTGCTTAAAACGACATTATTGGAAAACATATTATGGGGCACAAAATCCCTTCTTTACATCTCAAATACAGCAGGAGACTTTAAAGTCAAAAACAGTTGCTCAGTTTACAGGAACGTGCTCAGTCCCTAAGCAAGTCGACAGTGGTTTGAACTAAGCTCATGAGATACAGGTTCTCTTCGATCTTCTACTCTGCCATTCCTTCCACTGTCAACATCATCCACATCATGTAACATAAAGTTGCTTAACAGAGGAATATGGGCACCTAAGCAATAATGTAGCTGCTACCTGCAACAAACTAGAAATACTTACCTGGCCCTATTGCGGATAGGAATATCTCATTAATTGTGATGGAGATGAATGCAGGTTGAATACAGATTAAAATGGCATCCTGTCTGTAGCACACTTAGCTATACCGGCTTTCAATTCTAGTGCTTCTAAAGCTATGACTCTTCCCTCTGAACATTCCAACATCTTCAGAGAAAACTCTAATATCACAGAAGTAATGTTTAATAACATAACAATAGCTAGTTGAGTATGACATAGCCATTCTTCTTATCATTCTTCCAGATCATGACTCAAAATCATTAATCTGTACTAGTGTGTACAGAATACACAAGTCATTTAAGTTTCTCCAGCAAATTTTAGTCTGTGTCTTATTTCCTGGTGTCTTAAAACACTTTAAGATTGTCCTGTAAGCTCATTTCGGAATACATATGCTTTTATTTGTTAAACATTTACTTTTTGCTCCAAAGTTTGTTTCTATATAAAGATCCTGAGCACATTTTTCAACTATCATTCCATACTCAAAAGTTCACAGAGATAATGTTAGCACTGGTAACACCAGGACATTCTCCAGTTACTGCACACTACTGGTTAAGATTAAAGGACAGTGCTGAAAACTACTCACAGTCTACTCAAGTTTTCCTTTTCTTGCTAAGACGTAAGAACACATCAGAGGCAGTTTTACTGCAACTGAGAAGAAACCAAAGAATCTGAAGTGTATTTATTACCAAGTCTGCAAGATTTAATAAGGGAGTAACAACTGAAGTTACTATGGGAGTTACTATGGGAGTAACCAAGATTCAATATGGGAAAAATGGCTAAACAGCAATTTGTAGGCAAATGCTGCTATACCTAAGACTCTTTTAGGAAGTTTTGTCTGTCTAGTCATCTACTTCCTACAACTAAGTTTCATACAAGAGCTACTGTGAATCTACAACCAGCAAGCAACACCAAATAACCACCAGGATCAATATAAACCAAAATAGTTTCTGATGTAAGGAATTTGCTTCACTTTTAACAAGGTGGGAAGACACGCAACGTACGTTATGGAACAAAGTATTTGAGAGGTAGTCTAGTTGCTCACTTGACTGGGAGAGGTAGAGCTAGTTGAGAAATCAATAGCTAATGCCAGTCAAGATGACAATTATCCCAAATTTTCTGATATGTGATAAAATTACTCAGCTGAGAGTGATTATATCATCAGGGATTCAGCTGTCTCGCTCATATTTACTTACTTGTACATCGTTCTACATAGGTTATTGTAAAGTATCCATTCAGAGAGAGAATGCTCCCAGAAATAACCAGGGAAGCAGCTTAACTACATTTTGGCCTGTGGCAACCAATTCATCAAGTTTATACATCTTATGACTATAAAGGTTAAGAAAGCTAAATGGCTCTCCTCTTTTGGCAGGCTGATATAACTACAAATGCATAGCAAAGACTAGAAGCAAATTAAGTCTCAAATTCCATGGGGTTTATCTATATAACATTCTCCATGCAATTTGTTCCCACAGGAAAAGAACCAAAAAGACTTATTTTTGAGATGAAAGCCTACAAAACACATTGGGCATACTGTCAACAGGTATTGAACTCCTCATATCTTAAGAGTTAAAGACATCTGGGTATAGAATCATACGTAATGCTCCCTTGGATTGATGTAGACTCTTCCAGGTCCTGAGTCCTCCGGGTATCTGCTGCTCCAATTTTTGTAGTATGTTTGCTGATAAACAGGATACATATGCTGAATGCCTTCTTCCTCCTGTGGCTCTTCAGCCTCACAAGTAAGTTGTCGTCCATTCACAATGTTCTAAACACACACAAGAAGCAATCAGTTTCATAATTCATGTATAGAATCTGCAATGCCTGTTTTTGTTAAAGTGCTAAAGTAAAACAGAAAGTGCATGATCTGTAAAATGGCCCTATGAATCAAGGAATATGAACTTAAAAAGTGCATTCACTAAGAGACATGACAAAAGCTTTAGCAGCTACTCAGAGTTAAACTCAAACGTTAGTTTCAAAGTAAGTTAGATTTTAAGGCTCAATAAATCTAAAAAGCAAATCAAAACTATGGAAATAAAGCACAGAAATGCTGACATTCTATTCAATAAAAACTACAGAGATATAGTGTTTATGTATTAGTCAGGAAAACTACACAGGTACTTCCCACTTCATGGATAACAAATCCACACATCCAACAGTTATTGACTAGCATGGACAAATATTTATAATATCTCTTTATGAAAGAGATAGAATCATAGAATAGTTAGGGTTGGAAATGACCTTAAGACCATCAAGTTCCAACCCCCTGCCATGGGAAGGGACACCTCACACTAAACCATGTCACCCAAGGCTCTGTCCAACCTGGCCTTG
>JANHGB010065689.1:0-10035 GCA_026283785.1 Coracopsis vasa | reverse complement strand
CCGAAAGTCAAAAACACAGCACTGCAGCAGCTACTAAGAAAGAGAAAAAATGACTGCTACTGCTGAAACCAGGACAAATGCTTACAGAAGAACTATGGGATCTTGGGGCAAAATCAGTTTATACAGATCTTAATAGGCTTTGTCACCTTTTATTGCTATTTCTTAACTTTAGTCTATTTTGATTTGTAGGACATAAAAATTTAATGTAACCCACAGAACTGCAAAATATATCTTTTTAAAAAATGTTAATATATACTCTACGCACAAACAAGGAAACAAACAAAACAGAGGAAAATGAAGCTAAAAATGTCCATTTAAATTGTACCCTAATTTTTGTGTGTTTGAAGTCCGAAGCATTATGGCAATGTTTCATAGAAGAAGCTTGGATTGTCTGAGGAAGGTAAAGTTATCTTCTATATGTCTATGATTCTGTGCCTTTTCCTCATCCCACTTCCCATGTCCTTTCCGTTTGTTCCCTTCCCTTCTCCCTGAAAAACAAAAATATGGCATTGTTTAGCCTTAAATTTGTTATATAATGGAATTCATATGTGTATGATCCAAGTAGCTGCCTGTGAAGTTAACTTCTATGGGTGCTGTGGAAAGTATGGTCTATGAATGACAGGAAATGTGTTTTTTGTTTTTATGCTGTCTAAGCCAGTTACATACAATTTTGAATGTAAAGAAGACTTTTTTAGGATTTTTTTGATTTTTTTTTTAGGCATTTGAATACAATTACTGTACATAAAAAGAGAGTAGAGAATTAGTGATAAGCTACAGATAAGGGATAGCAAAACGAGAGGGCTGGTAGGATAAAATGTGAAGAGTTTCAGATAGGCTTGTTCTGTCTTATCTTCAATTTGCACCATAGCAGAACTCTGGATCTTGCATTTATGTAAAGGTGTTGCTAATTCCTTCTTTAGAAAGTTGACAGAGCCAAAGGGAGAGGGAACTGGCAGCCTCATCTGATTCACGTGAATTTTTCCATGGTGGAGAGTACTCTCATGTGATAAAGATCCTGCCAACCTTTAGCTTATAGAGAGTGGTCAGAGGAGAGGGTTTGTGGCCATATTTCAACTATAGCCTGATGTTCTCTAGGGGACAGAATTAGCCATCATGTTTTGGATAAACAAGTTTTAGAGCAGTTTCAAGGCTGCTGTAAATTACCTTAGAAGTCAGAGTGGACCAACACAATCACCAGAACAAACATGCCTTAAAATCGTTTGTGAAATAGATATAACGACAAAAAAGATGAACACCTGAATAATTCTGAAAATGAATTGTACATCTTTGCAATTGTTTGGAGTGTATTGATATAATTTCCTACCTATATCAAGCAGAATTGCACTCTGGAAATGTAATGTCAATAGGACTCTTCTCGTGGATCTCAATGGGCATTTGGTCATGACTTCATTTTTTGTAGACTCTACAATATGACTTGATTTCTCACATATGCATACATTGTGAATATGTATATAACTCCTGCTGAAGTGTGGCTGTGCTCAATACATACAAAATGAGAACTGAGCTGCTTTTCTTTTTAAAAAAAAAAAGAAAAAAAAGGAAAACCTGTATTCACTTGCATTCTTTTGTTTTTCCTTAGCAAACCAAAACTTATTCCATCACAAATTTGTTTCTGTCAGTGAAGCTGCTCTTTTTTCTCATTTTTGTTTCTAACTGGATGCAACTCTTCTCTCAGTTAAATTGTTTACAGCAAATTGTTCCTCCCTTTGGAACCCGAGAGGTTTGATGCTATTCCCCAGCCTCCCTCTTCCACTCTGTAGCAGTCAAAGGATGGCCTTAATGTTAATGAATCCAAGACATCAGGACCTAAAATGTTTCTGACACTAACTTTCTGTCTTAATTCCAGACTGTGCTGGAAAATAGTCTTATATCATTTGATGCAATTATATTGACTTACAAGTTGTGAGCAGGTCACAACTGTTTTAGCAATGAAGAGCAGTTTATCACTAGTGAGACCTTGTTGACTATATATGAGGTAGGATTAGAGTTAATTTTTATTCTTTTTTGATATGCAATAAAAAAACAGAAGAATTATCTACTGTAGTGATTACAGGTTTCAAATAGCATGAATAAGCCATGGAGGATAATCTACTTCCCTCTATGCCTGTGGATTGAATCAGAAGCCTGTAAATCCTCATCAAACAATGAGATTTATAATGATAAAAATTTTCAGCCGGCAAATAACTGGTGTGTATCTGCTGACAGAAGGCACTGTTCAAGATGGGCCCAGTGCAGTAAGACAAAGAGCCTTTCTAGCACACAGAGACAAATTCCCCATTTAAGTCTCAGAGGCAGAGCACTATCTGATTGCTGTCTCACATGTGTGTGCTTGTCCTCAAGGCAGTGACGTGCTAACTATTCACAAAATTTTCTCAACTCAATTAATGTTCCAGGTATTGAGTAACCTCAGGACTTGAGGTTATGTACTAACTTCTGTCCATAGCAGGAAGTCAGATACAGAAAAAAATGGAGGATTAATTAGGTGTGCATCCCCTATGATATCATGTTAGATTAAAAATTAGTTGTCAATATCTAGAGAAATACCTAGAAATTTCTTTGCATTGGACACATGCTGCATCTTATAAAACAGACACAAACTTGAAATTCCCTTTTTTTGGCTCCTTAGTACTGTATTATAAACATTCAAGTGAAGTCATCCTAGTTTTCATATAATTTTGGCACATAGTTGACATATTGCAACTCTGCACTACTCTAAAGCTCCAGCTCTATCAAATGGTATACACACGAACCTGGCACGCAATTTCCTTTCCCAGCCAAAGGCACTCATATTTTAATCCTTATTATGCAGTTTTCTCACATTCCAATACTTGGATGGATAAAAAAAATCCAACATATTGTGTTGCTGATTTTTTTTTTTGCTCAGTTCTGGCCTCAGCTGGTTTGTATATAACCAATTCTCTCCACTTTACATTTTCCAACGTTTTTACTTGTATTTTTATTATACATATATACAAAGGTATACATGCACATTGTTGCAGACTGACTTCAAGAATAAGATCTCAGGAACTGTAATGTCTGTTGCTCAGGCATATCCTGGCTGTGTGAAGCAGTCCCAGCAATAACCCTCATTTAGTCTGGAAGCAGTGGCTATCTACTTATTACTAGTTTATTTACTTTTTAAAAAGCCTGAACAGATATTGCTGAAACATGTTGCATGTGCCCACATTTCAGGACTCATCAAGAGGTTTGGCACTGACTGTGATTGCTCCATGAGAAAATCCCTATTGAACATGAAAAAAGGTAGGGTCAAGGCTCTGTTCTATTAGCAATTTTTTCCAGGCCAAAGAGAGGTGCAGTTTGCTACTGAAAAGCCTTTAATAATTAACTATCTGCAGCTAGAACTGGATCATCTGTGTACATATAAGCAAAGCTTAGAGATCCAGGAAAAAAAAATAAACAAGAAGATATAATCACTTTGCAGCTTTGCGTAGTTTTTACTGGTACACATCCTCAACATTCCATGTGAAATAGAAAAGAAAGGTAGTCTTTTACCCCAAAAGACTATCTTTAAGGATCAAGCTGGCTCAGCTGGGTTCAGAAAATTGGAATTGCACTCCTGGTCTTTCAATCTACACAAATAGGATGAGAACTACCCCTTTGGTAAAAAACTTTGAGATTCATTGATTGGTTAAATAGGCTACATATCTAAACCAAGTTGTTGTACTATTGCAAAATGGTAAGTTCTGCTCTGAGCTAAACTGTAAGCTGTTTTCATTTTATTTTGGTTTTAGTTGACTCACATGTCACAGCAGGAGATTAGAAATTAATGTAAAATTCAAAGTGTGATTGCACTGTAATTCATAAATCAGGCCTTCTCATGCCACTTTGTTATAAGTGGGTTTTGAAATCTCAGAAATGGATTGACCTATTTTTATGTTCATTTCAGGTTGTAAAATTATTTTTCAAACATGCCAGTAGGCTTTTTTTTGATGTGGTCTGACTCTGTATAAGTGTCATACTCCTTACACACACTCAATATATATTTCTCTCAGTCCAAAAATTGTGATGTTTGGAGCTATGGCTCTTTCCTCTTCCCTGGATTTCCTGAATATTTTGGAACAAGAAGATAGTTTCTGCACTTCACACAGAAATTGACATTTAGTTCACTATTCTGTGCAAAAGGCTTTGTGATTCTAGAGTATGTAAGCACTATCATTATTTTCCTTATAAAATTCAGATCTCAGATGCATACTCAAATTACTATTGTTCAACATTTTCTCTCTGTTGAGTGAAGCCAGGCAGTTTTAGCAGTATTGCATTCATTTCAGACTTAGTCTGCAAAAAGAGAGGTTTCAGTAAATCTATAACTGTTGGTCATGTCTGTATATTAAGAAAGACAGTTTTGTGTCCTACTTTCTTTATCCACAAGGATGCTCTGTGAATACCTTAATTAATCAAGGTCTTGGATGCTATAGTGAAAAAGGGCAACATAACTAGGGAATGTAAGCACTGTATTGGGTTTGTGTGGAAAGATTTTGGTAGCGGGAAGGTTAACAGGGTGGTTTCTGAGGGAAACTGCCAGAAGCTTCACCACTGTCCAATAAAGCCAATGCCAGCTGGCTCCAAAATGGACCCACGACTGACCAAGGCCAACCCCATCAGCAATGGTGGTAGTGTCTATGTGATAACATAGTTAAGAAGAGGCGAAAGTTACTGCACAGAAGCAACAACAGCTGGAAAGAGGAGTGAGAATATGTGAGAGCAACAGTTCTGCAGACATAAAAGATCTGCAGACATAAAGGATTCCCCTGCAGCCCATGGTGCAGACCATGGTGAGGCAGGCTGTGCCCCTGCAGCCTATGGAGGTTCATGGTGGAGCAGATCTCCTCCTACAGCCCATGGAGGACTTCCACTCTGGAGCAAGGGGATGTTGTGATCTCATAGGAATACCGTGCTGGAGCAGGCTCCTGGCAGGACCTATGTATCTGTTGGAGGGAGGAGTCCACGCTGGAGCAGGTATGCTGGCAGGAGTTGCATTTTACAGTGTCATGTGGATCTTCCTGAACAATTTTACTGGCATGTATTAATAACTATAGTGCATAAAGTGGTAGACAAGACAATCATTAGCTCTGTATTTAAAACCTAGTTGTAGCCCTCTACAGAAGAGCTTCTTATGCAAAACAGATGAAAGAACAGATTTAAAATAACTTCATCTTATTTTAATGTATGCTTCAAATGAACCCAAGCAGCAAGATAGGGTCTTTGATAAACAAAATTTCTAGTCTTAATAAACTTAAGGTAAGAGGGAAAATCATACATTTCTTCACAACTGTGGACTTCTCCTATGACCTATCAAAAGTCTTGTCCAGGGGTTTCTGAAGCTTGACATTTGTTTCTGGCTTTGTCCACAGAATGCCATGTAACCTTGAGATTATGTTTGCTTTTGCCTTTCTACGCTTCCACTTTATCTTGTTTTAGAGAATGACCAGTTTTAAGGCTTTTTTTAATTAGGAATATTTGATAATGGAGTTGTGACCAAGATAATGGCACTGATCTCAGGTAAATCTCTGAATCAAATACACAGTTATATAATTGCAAAAATTGACAACATCAGCCTAATCATATATCTCTAAAATTCTGTTTATATATAACATAAAATTTTCCTGTCACAGGTGTTACAGAATTAAAAAAACATTAAATAGTATAAAATAGTACATTATGAAATTGGTTCCTTAGGGAATAATTGTAGACCTAGTGTCTAAATCACTATTTAATTTAATGATTGCTAGAATACATTATTTCGTAGAATCATAGAACAGCCTACTTTGGAACGGACCTTGAAAGATCACCTGGTCCAACCTTTTTTGGGAAAGGGGGCATAGATGAGATTATCTAGCACTCTGTCCAGTCACGTCTTGAAAACTTGCAGTGATGGAGACTCTACCACATCTTAAAGATGAGGTTGCTCCAGTGAATGATTATCCTCATTATAAAAAAATTCTTTCTTACTTGTCTTCTCCACGTGGCTCCTTGTGATGAAAGAGTATTGAACACTGTAGGACCCAGTATTTATACCTGGGGACCCCACTTGTGACAGTCTGCCAGCCTGAGAGGAAGCATCAATCACTACTCTCTGAGTGTGTCTTGTTAGCTAATTTCCTACCCATCCTGCAGATCATCTGTCTAATCTGTATCCTGGCACCTTGTCTAGTTAGTCTATTTCTGACATATGCAGTCACAGCACTGAAAGTAAGAAAATAGCCTCTTCAGTTGAGACATCAGCTATAATAAAAATAAGGGGACTTTTATTTTTTTTGTTTCTTTAAAATCATCTATTTTGTTGAAAAATCTCAAAAAAAAACTCCAAACAAACTAATAGTTACATTCATCATTTGTTAAATTTTTAACAATGCTTCATGCTGAGTAGCTGCTCAACACCTCATTTAGAAATTCACAAATTAAACATTTAGTAATTTCTTTGTATAATTAATATATTGCACAGTTAGAGTTAGATGATTAGCAATATAAAAACTGAACTGAGAACTGAAATCTTTTCACTAGTGTATTTTGCAAATTCTGACAATAGGTTGTTTGGATGTGTTCTCTTCTAATAGGTTTTTACCAGTTCACTGCATTCAAGTTACAAAATATGATGCTGGAATGCCTACCACTTTGTTTAACTAAAAATCTTGTCATGGGCAAGAGGAACACACTTTATATGCAAAAGCAAGAATTTATTGCTAATTTCATTAGAATTTTAATAGTCTAATCAAAGAATTATTACTAGTCCAGTTACAGTGATGCTGTATATCTGATACTGAACATCACCGATAGTTCAGTTCATATGCAGTTAAAATGACATATAAGCAAGTTTTCTGGTACCTGCCCATCTCTCTGGTGTTAAGCTCAATCTCACAAAAGGTTGGGATTTAGTTTATACTAGTTATAGTAGATAAAGTAAAGCTTTATGGTATATATATATTATTATATATTAGTAATATATATGTGTAATATATATATAATATATATGCTATATATATACTATATATATAGTAATAAGTATCTTACTATATATAGCTTTATGAAACGGCAGATGATAAGGTGTACTGGGAGCCGCAGACTCAACCCTGCATGCAGGTGGTTCAGGACATTTGGTCGCTCTTAATTGACCCAGGAGATGACACTCTTGCTCAGAAACATAATGTATGACCAAGCAGCCATTTTTTTACCCGGACCTGCCTATCCCACATTGCCCTTTTAGTCCTCTTCGCGATTGCAGAGTGCATGGGTAAAACCCTCCCAAAATCTTCGTTCGCGAAGCCAAGCCATGAATCAATATAGTAAAGCAATATAGCAGAAAGTGTAACTTGAAACTATTACACAAGCTAAGAAAAAGTTAGACCAAAGTAGATAATAGTTTCCTAGCCTTTATTTTAGTTATAAACTAAATTAAAACTTGCCCAGTTATGTTAAGAAAACTCCTAGGTCTCCAGAAGTAATGGTCACTGATGAACCTATCCCACATAACCTAATCTAATTCCTCTTGGAACTCATATTTTTTTCTCTCCACTCTGTTGTGATAATTTCACAACTTAATTATATATTGTAAAAATGGACACCTTTATGTCTTCATTCCACTTTTGTGCTTTCTACTTGTGCCTAGAGAGTAATACTTTTTTCTTGGATTCTTTACTAGTACTTCCAACTCTCTAACCAGTTTCATGCCTCTGTTGGTTTTAAAAAGGTTTTATCAGCAGCAATTATGCTTCTAATTATCAATCCCTAGAATATTTCTGGCTATGAGGCTTCTAAAATCTCTTTACTGGAAGGCAGTGTTTCATTTAGATTATTGTGATTGACTGCTCAAATTTATTTTTGAATGCATTATTTTTTATTTAGTGTTACAGAGAATACTCTAAGCACTTCTATATCATCTTTGTTTCTTTGCTTTTGACCCCTTCTCCAAGATAACTCATACATGTGTAAAGCATCACAGACTCTGTAAGACCCCTTGGGCAGCCCTTTCTCTGGTCTAAAATTCTAACCACCATTTTCCTCACAACTGTGAATTCAAAAGGACTTTCTTCTTTTCTCAAAGTGGTTTAATTTTCTTAAGAACTTTTAATGAAACAACTTGAAAGTTTTTTGAAAACCAAAGTATATTTCATTGATCACATCTTTGTACACCTGCTCTTTGAGTAAAAAGGATTATGAGGCAAGACTACCTTTTTCTTCAGGAAACACTTCCCAGTACACTATGTTTATACATATATCTCCTCATTCTATTCTTTATGACATTGATCTGCCTGGTAGGAAGGTCAGCCTTCCTGTGCTATCACTCTTTGATCTCTCCTAAGAGATTTTTGTCAAATCGTGTCACATTTGCTAGCTCTTAGCATGGAGGCTGACTTAAATGATAAGCTGTACACTGCACCAATTTCATATCTGAGTTCTTTTAGAGCAGAGTGAATACGATCTGTTCCTGGTAGTTTGTCACTATTCAGCTTGTTCTAAATCGTCTTCTATTGACAAACTAGTTGGAGAAAATTCCTCATTCTCCCCTTCTGTAAAGAATGACTCTCTTATGGAAACCTGAGTTCCAGGCCTCATGAGGCCTTGCCTTCCTTGAATCCTTCTTTTATATTCTGTTAAGGTTATCCTTTTTTATTATGATTGGTGACTAGATTCAGTGGATACGTCTACACTGGCAAGGTGTTCAGACCAATCTACTGAGCAATACAGCTGTTGCTGAGGTCCTTCTCCTCCACTATCCATATTTCACAATACTTTTTTAAATAAATGTATATATTTTGGTCTACTTCTAATCTAGTCCCGTGGACTGAACACCCACCTAGCATGTATGAGGTGCACTCATTTCCAGTTTAGTTTAATTTGAAAACAATCTAGTTCATATACTCCAAGATTGTTGCTCAGTCTGGAACAAAGGATGGTGAAAAAAGTTAACGTTCACAAAGTTATCTCCTGGGGTACATAGTTGATGTCACACTTTGATTCAAACAATGGAAGTTACTTCTGAGGATAAAATAAACAAAAGGAGAGAGAGTGACAGAGAAAGAGAGGGGAAAAGGGAAAGATAAAATGCTGCTAAGTGGATGTCTGGGAAAGGAAGCAGTGAAGGAGTCCCAAGGCAAACATTCCCTGGGCATCCTCTCCACTGCAGCAGGGTCTTTCAGTAATACTTTGACTATGGTAAGTATATAGTTTTTGTCAGGACTCGGACTCCCTATTGTTTGGTTTTTTTGCTTATAATAGTATCAGCACTGATTGGAGCACATTTTTATCAGGGACGGTTGTGTACTAATCGGATGTCAAATGTTGTGTGTACATTTTATTAGGTAATGTAAATTAAATGTAAACCCTAATGCAAAAGCTAGAACCCAAACGTAGAAAATAGGACAAAGAAGGAGTGATTTTCATGTGAGTGCCAGTTGCTTCCCGTGAGAAATAGCTGTAGGAGTAATACTGGGATTTATGAGTTAAAGGCCACAACTGTAACAGCATTAGAGCCCAGAAGCACTGGAAACACAGTGCCACAACAGCATGGCTGGGAGACTAGAGAGACGCAGGGAAAGGGAACTTACCTTCTGCAACCAGAAGGCCATGAGCAGTACAAACACACTGAAGGCACTGTGCCCACCGCGAGCGAGGACTGTACACAGAAACTGTGCTTCATTTGATCCAAACTGCAACCTACTGGTGCCCATCCAGCACTTCTGCCTTTAGGCCCTGTCATTTCCAAAAAAAAGTATTGTAAGAAAAAAATTATTTGAAACAAGATACTAATTTTTGATTGAACTTGATATAACAGTGGGATTGAGTGCGCCCTCAGCAAGTTTGCCAATGACACCAACCTGTGTGGTTCGGCTGATACGCTGGAGGGAAGGAATGCCATCCAGAGGGACCTTGACATGCTTGTGAGGTAGGCTGATGCCAACCTTATGAAGTTTAACCATGACAAGTGCAAGGTCCTACACCTGGGTCGGAGAAATCCCAGGCACAGCTACAGGTTGGGCAGAGAAGAGATTCAGAGCA
>JANHGB010065686.1:4002-26040 GCA_026283785.1 Coracopsis vasa | reverse complement strand
TGGCTGCCCCATCTCTGGCACTGTTCAAGGCCAGGTTGGATGGGGCTTTGATCAGCCTGGTCTAGTGGAAGGTGTCCCTGCCCATGGCAGGGGGGTTGGAACCAGGTGATCTTAAAGGTCACTTCCAACTGTTGTGGCTTTCCAGTAGTGCGGATAGAGCCCACAAAGAGCTGCATCTGCCTATTTGGGGTGTACTTGAGTTGGTACACAGGCAAAGGCCCACTATACAGCACACATGCAGCGTGTCCAGTGAAGCTGCCATTTGTTGTGCCTATATACTATACATAGAGTGAGTCCAGCACAGCTGGGAACTGCCGTGCTTGTGCCTATCACCTCTGTGTTTATGCAGGGCGCCCCATTCATCCAGACTAGCTTGTGGATGTACGGTGGGCCTGAAATGTCCCAAATATTTTAGAAATCCAGACACAATTTTGTTTTTTCCACCCAGGCACACATCTCCAGTAGGTAGAACAGGACAGATCTGGGGAAAGAGCTCTCTGGTTTTTTTTGTAGTATAATAGTATTATTGAGCCCAGGCTAATACATGGAAAGCAGTTCTGCTGAAAAGCTATTCAGATGCAGTAAGCAGCTAAGCAATGGTGTAATTTAAAGATGAGCTGAACTTCATGGCAAACAGCAAAGGGCAAATTGATCCGTGAGTCACTGAACTGTGTGAGTTTGGATGTTTTCAGAAGTTTGTCTCTGGTTGGGTATGCTTTTTTTTTCACTATCGTGCATTTATAAATATCTATTTATGGAAACCCAAGAGTTCCATGAATAAATGAGATGGCATATTCCTTTCTTCATTTCACGAATTACAGTATCAACATTTTAGAGCCTGTTCATGAATTAATAATTACTTTAATCAATAAAAATAATTACAGTGCTAAGAACATTTTAACAATGAATGCTTCTATGCTGTTTCCAGTCCTTTTTAATTAAAGCATGACAACTCATGTTTACCATTTTCATCATGATAGCCCTAAATGGTGAAATTTGTCATCTTTGACTTGGGCTCTAATTATAATTCTTTTAGATGGTTCAAATCTCTTCTCATTATTCAATTATGCTTGCTCCAATTTTAAACCGACCATTTTTTCCTCTCAGAATCTCTTTCATACCGTAACAGTATCTTTGACTTTGTAATAGCCATTTTAAATATTCTGTGCTATCCAGAATAAATGCAAATTAAATATATGAAATAGTGAAACAAATATAAACTACTGAATATAAATACAGCAATAGACCAATTATTTCCAGTTTAAATGCATCTATCTTATTCCAGTATAGCATGAAATATTAATATAAATTTGTTGCAAATACATAAATTGGTAAAAGACCATAATAAGCTTGCAAAAGCAGCATAGAAACTTAATTTTTATGCCTGCGACATAGTCTTCAATTAAATGATCTCATTATTTTTTCATGCAGAATCTCTGCTCTTTCAGTAGATTGCATGGCATTCCCTGAAATATAATAACTTGCTCTAGTATTCTTGTTCAGCCTATTCACCATATCTCACTTTACTAATATTTTTTTACTTGGCTATGTGATAATAAATTTCTTTTCCTCATCACAGTAAGATGTTTGCCTCACAAATGCCTGTTTGTTGTCAGTGCTTCTAAGAAGGGTGTTTTGCCTGGTGTGTAGCTAAGGGAGTGAGTCACTAGGAACTATGGGGAAAATTACTATGCTTGAGTTGACCATATTCAGGCATGTAGGACCTAGGTTTTTAAGGTCCTTGTTTTGTAAAATATTGTGTAATACATCTTACAAGCATTCTAAGACAGAGCTTTTACTTATTTAAAACACAGCTGTGAGAGTTCTTCCAGGAGTCAACCTAGACGAAGGGCTTCCTAACATGGATTCAAGCCATCTGAATTTAAACATTTAATTGTGATGGGTATGCCAGGAGTGTAATATCTCTCTGTACTCTCCAAACCTATAATGATTCCTTTTCATTCCTTGCTGTTATTATTTCTGTCATTGTATGCCTCTGTTACAAAGCTTCTTCAACATCTTACTTTCCAGTCATCATTTTGTATGTAGACTGTTCTATGTAGCTGCATCTTCTGAATGACTTGCCCTTTTCCAGTAGCTGCGTACAGACCGGCTTGCCATAGTAGACAATTCAACATTCATTCCAGCTCAGGAACAAAGTGTGCTTCTGGATGCCTCCTTTTACCACAGAACTTTTTACCTGTCCTGCCCTCTTTTCTTTCTGTCCAGTTCCTTTTTCACACCCTTTCCTTGCCTCTTCCATCTTCTTCTCCATGGAGGTTCTTTGGGCTCTGTCTAGGTACTCCAGTCCTCTCCTGGGTGCTGTCCTGGTTGCACAGTGGATTATGCTGTGGTGGATTACCAAAGTAGTAATAAAAAAAAGAGCAGAAGTATAAAACTTGATGATGGTTAAAACTTGATGACTCTGGTTTTTACCTAGTGAGCAGTGACCCTTTGCAAAATATGTATATGTGTGCCGCTTTACCTGTCAGTGTAATTGAGATTAGTTGGTGTATAAGACTGACATTGGCTTTTTGCACACAGCAAGTATAATTTGTGGTGTATTAATTGCATTTAGTGTGTTAATGTCTTAATGCCTCTCAATGACAAAAATTATTTTTAGAAATTGTTAACTTTATGTAAGTCTCAGAATAGAGGAATTGTATTTTTTAAGCTATTTATGGTCAACTTTTTGCAAGGAGAATGGACAAGCTTTGACTTGCTTGTCATGTATAATGGCAACTAAGAGGCAGTCACTGATTTTTATATTCACCTTTTTAGCGACAGAGGATGTGCTTTTATGAAATCCAAAGTAGCAGTTGCCTGTACTCAGTTGCTATTTCAGTATGAATTGCAATCACTTTAATGAAGCAGCTATTTCCAGTTTATCACACTGAGAGAGGAGCTCAGATACTTATTTTCCTGGCACGTGTGTTTGAAAAAGTACTAAATACTTTAAATATTACACCCCAATGCCATGTCAAAGTGGTTTTTCCTGTATTATTTCTTGAACCCAGAAAATTAGGATACATCCAAAAAGTATCTTTGAGCAAATATTTGCACTTGGTGGATTTATCATTTGCCGTTGGCAGCAACTTCAAATTATTTCAAGATATCTTGAGATCTGGGAACAATTTGCCATGAAATGATACAGCTTTTCCTTTAAAAAGGGCATAAAAAATAATTGCTCTATAAGATGTAATGTTTATGAGGTCATAGGAACGGTTGCCTAATGTGCACATGGTGAGAACTGTGCATTTCATGTTAAATAGAAGAATGGCTGTGCACTGGGAAGGAATATTTAAGAAATCAAGCAGACTATAAATGGCCATCTGCTTCATTCTCCATTTTTATTTGCTGGATTAACCCACTGCAATATTTTAATGGATAATGGATTGCTGTTCCATCTACTCATTAAATTTTTTATACCACAAAACTACCTTGTCATGAAAAAAGGGTTCATTTCTGTGCAGGCAAGAGACAGTTGTTGGGGAAGAGGAAAAACATAGTATGACAAATGTCATGAACTATACCTTTCCTCTTGACCTTTTCTGTGATTCCAGGTTTTCTTGTGCTTGCTCCTGTCTTTAACACAATGGTCTGTCTGTTGCTGTGAGGTTACAAAGGAGGAATAAACAGTGGATCCTATCAGCGTCCTTTTCCCTGTTCCTCTGGGTGATCATCTGTCCTGCAAGTAGGAGAGTGAGTGATGAAGGTATGCTGGGTTCTAGTTATTCTCAGCTGCTTACATGGACCTCCTTTGTTGCTGCCAACTTCTGAGTCTGAATAGAACCATGGAATCGTGGAATGGTTTGGGCTGAGCTTTCAAAGATCAGCTAATCCAACCCCCCTTGCCAGGGTCAGGGCCATCTTCCAGTAGATCAGATTGCTCAAGGCCCTGTCCAAGCTGACTTTGAACACTTTGAATAGTTCCTAGGCTTCTCTGACCCTTCTCTTTGCTGAGATTAACGGAGTTGACAGGCTGAGTAGCATGAAGCTTGTGCAAAACATTTTTCATTTCTTTCTATTTCACCTCTTTTGTTACAAACAAGGGCAGTGGAGGAGGACCTCATGTGTGGTTGCCTGTGTGCTTTGAGGCTGGACCTCAATTTTGTGCTTTGCTGCAACAGCAAAAACTACTTGAGTCTCTTAGTTCTGTAAATACGCATTACTGCTCTGCCTATTTGAATAAGCAGTGTAACTTCGTTATGTGGCGTGTTTTCCAGGGGGCGTTGTTTTAAGGAGTAAGTGTTTCTAGGTACTGGGGAAGACCCTTTCCAGGAAGGGTGAGCCCTGGGTAAGGGTACAGTTATTTTAAAAAAGGGGAAGTGACGTTGAGTGTCGTCGTGTTACTTTTAAGATGGGAAGATAGCTGAAGAAAAATATACCATAGTATTTTTCAAAGGTAATAAACTTCATAGTAGGTTTTACCTAAATAAGCTTAATAGAGCATTTTAACCGTTCCAATTTGATTATGGTAACAATGCAGAAGCACAAAGCAAATTACAGCCAAGGCTCAGAATCTGATGTTTGCAACAGAGATGTGTTGCAGAAAGACATTTGAATACATTGAATAAAGAGAGAGACATCTGGTTTGGATGACCCACCAACCCAGGAGTATACGCAGATGATCAGCCCAGAGCTTATGTTTTCATAAAAATTCCTGTTATGTCTCAGTCTCATTCCTGAGTGGAAATAGCCCATTAAGATCTCATTGCTAGGCTGAATGCATGGTTCAGATTACTGTTTTCCCCATGTGCACCACATTTGTTTACACTGAATTTCACTTGCCATTTTATTGACTAATCACTCGATTTCATGAGGCTTTTCTGCAGTGCTCTTCCCTCACAGCATAAATTGCAAGCTCCACAGGACTTCTGCCTAGAGCCAGGCTGTTTTGGTATCTGTGCTCAATTTGAGCTATCTTACCATCTGACTTAAGCACATATTTCTGGAACAGGACCTTACCAAAGGTACTGCCTTCTGAGTTTTAGTTTTGCAGGTACTCAAGCTCTTCCCATTTCCCTCTCCTTGTTATGGAGAAAAGGATATTTCAAAATTGAGGGGCTGAAATGCTCCTTCCAAATTCCCTGCGCTGTGTGAAAGCATTTCACTTTCACAATGTGTTTACCTATCTTGTTTAGGAAAATGACTTACCTGAAAACGTATTTTGTCCAATTTAAGCAGGCGAGGCTTGGCATGTTTGTACCTGGCTGTTCACCTCTTTTTATCACCTCTACCCAGATTATTCTGCTGGACCTCTGTAAGAAAGAGCAGTCAAATATGAGCCCTTCCTTGACTGTGAGAACTTCAGCAGGAACATTTTACAGCCCATTGTGATGAGGAAATCACCCACCACCTTACACAAGTGACAGAAGTGAGATGTTCAAGTTGTATCTGCAATTCTTCATTCAAGAAACTGCAAAGCTTAGAATGGCAACCCATAACACTTCTCAGCAATACATCATCAATATCCAAAGGGTTTCTATGTGTGATGAGATTTTTCAGTACAAACATCCTTGAAATCTGCAGAAGCTGCTGTACATCCTATCACGTCAGAAAGGAATGGTCAAAGTGAGCTTACACCTGACTGCTTGCACCCTGCTGTTCCTCAGTCAAAGTTGGAGTAGTACCCCTCAAATAAATGATACTGGGTAGTGTGGAGGTAACAGGAATGTGATCTCACTTCCCTAACTTTAAGACAGCTTCATAGAGCTGCACTGTTCAGTAGAAGACTTCGGCAGATCACTGTGATTTTTTTCTCAGGTACTGGTTTCCATTGCAGGGATTACATCCCTCTGAGCTGTTTCTGTAGGTCACCACTTGAAGTCAACTACTATTTTGGTTTTTTAATCAATTTAGGCCCCTATGGGCTTCATGACTACAAAAGCACTAAAAATTAGCTTAAAAAAAGACAAAAAAAATGTTGATCTAGTTTATGGATGTTTGCAAGATTTCCTCTGTGAAGTTAGGACTTGTTTTTTCAGTCAAAGACACTCTCAGAAATACATGATACAGGATTACAGTAGAGAAAATGACTGCTGAAAGGGGTGTTACGAACTTTCAAAGAAGAGCAGAGTGTCTTGGTTGCCGTCTGGTACAACTGCTGCAGACACCACCATTTAAAAATGCTTCTGACTGAAAACAAAGGGAATTGGCTTTGATCTATCTGGTCATAAAAATCATTCATCAACTTAGAATAACTGTGAAGCACTTCTGGCACACTGTAACGTTCCCAATTGCAGTGAGTTTGTGGACTTCATTAACAATAGTCATAAGAACACAAGAAACACTTCTGTTATTAATTAGGGAAAAGTCATTTAAAAGCGAGAATTTCTAATTTTCATGACATGACACGTGTTCTCTGAAAGACTCAGAGCTAGTACAGCAAGTAGATTTTGTCTGCCTGTCACAGAGACTAAGAAAAAACACTCTCCAGTAGAGATTATCTCATTTAAAGTTCTTAATATTTTACAGAAAGAGTGGGTGAAGCCCTCCAGAGATTTCTGATGACAGCGTGCCCTCTGTGGTTACCTGTACTCCAGAAACAAAAGGAAATATGCTGTATCCCATCTTCAGGGTGTAGGGGATGGTTCCCCCTTCCAGTTACTGTTGAGATTTTTAACATTAGACTGTAAAACCAAAGTTAAACTTCCACAGGTCTCATATGCTTCATGGTGGTAGCTGATCTGGGGAGTCTCCTGTCTTTCTCCCAATGTGCACAGCTGGACAAGAGTTATATGAACAGATTCAGAGCCTTTGGGCTTTAGATTATGATGCCAGAAATATGTTGAGCACATTTGAAAGCTTAAGTCACATCAATAATTGAAAAATCCTTTGCAAATTTTTAGATCTTATGAATTAGTAAATAAAACATAATAAAATCTTTAGATGTGAAATAAATGAAATTGAAATGCAAAGACTAGTTATCTTTAAAAATTATAATTCTTTATCGGGTGCTTCAACATTGTCATATTAAATCTTAGCTCTGAATTGCTGATACTGACATTCTTTTTGTTGCCTGAATTATGGTAGATTGCACAGTCATCATAGAATCCTAGAATGGTTTGGCTGGGAGGGGACCTTAAAGATCATCTGCTTCCAACCCCTCTGTCATGGGCAGGGACAGCTGAAGGACACCTGTTTCTGAGATTCTAATGAAAAGGGAAAATTAGGAAAATGCACAATATGTGTCATGAAATGTTTGCAGCGTTTGGGAAACCATTTAAAATCTGAGTTTTAGTGCACTACCTCGTCTTTCCCTATCCTTTTATTTTAATGCGAGAAGGCTTTTTTATGGTAGGTGGAAGTACTGTGAATTCTGACTGTGAGTGCTGTGTACTTTTAGTACTGTGATTTTCAGACTTTGTGTACCATTGGGAAAACGTTGGCAGAGATCTTTTGGTTGTCTTTGAGAACTTTGGGAAAATAATGTTTCAAATTGCCCTGAAAGTCAGAACCAAATAACAAAGACGATTTTTTTTTTTTTTGCTAGCTAATGCCTTAATAGACTCCAGCCATTTAAGAGCAGGAAGCAGGAGAGCACTCCAGGGCCATTTCAGAGTCTCTGCACCTTTCCTCCTTTTTGGGCTTTAAGTATTTTGAGAGTATGCAGCTTGAGGCTGATACATGTGGTAAAAACATTCTTCAACTGGTTTTGATGCCCATCTTGTGCTGGCCTTAGACCATCTCTCCACCTTTTGTCCTGTTTCTAGGGCATGTAGTTTCGATCATAAGGTCATCTGAGCAGCCATCTGTTATCTTTTCAGGAGGGAGGCATTCCTGGGGTGTGCAGCATATTCCTAAAGGCAGATAGATGGTTTTGCCAGGTATGGTTGACCTCACGTGGGGATAGTTCACTGCAGGACTGCTTTCAGACAATGTTGTGAGCAAAAAGGCGTAAGGTTCCTCTTCCTTGATTCCATGCAGTTCTCGGACCCTATGTGACTTGCCTGCCATGGCATGCAAATGCCCACTCAACTGCTTGCTATAAACCCCTGTTCTTGTTTATTGCAACACAGCCATTTCAAGTGCTTTGAAAACACACAAAAATTACGTTTCTCAGTCCAGTCATGGCTGGATGGAACTAGCCCAAAAGAAAATGGAGCTACTCGTGGGACAGAGAATCAGACTCAAAGGAGGGGGCGTCTTTTTGCTGTGTAGACTAGACTTCAAACATCTGCAAGGTTATGTGGAATTCTAGGTAATGTACTCTGAAATTTGTGTGCCATCCTTTGGTGTAAGTCATACAACATGTCTCCCTCCTTTGTCCTGGAACTTGACTTCTCTTGAGAGAGATATGCTGGAGGCTTTGCATTTAGCGTATATTTAATATCTATCCGGAGCTGTGTAGCTGTTGTATGTCTAATTGCCGCCTTAGCTGTTCTGAAATGGAGAGGTAGCTGTTATTCAAGGGAACGGAATCTGAGAACACAGGAGGTGCTATCCAAGCATATGTTTCTATTTCTGTTGTTTTTCTGCCTTTTTTAGTAAGTGTACTGAAACAAGGTAACAGCGAACACAATGAGTAAGCAGGGAAAACACTTGTATTTTTTAATTACCCTGATGATGGTGACTAAGGATTTGCTGAAGAGGTTTAGTGTGGCCTGTTGTCCACCCTGTTGGTCCACCTCACAGGCAGTAGGGTGAAGTTCGAATTCCTGCTGCAGCTGAACCCATTTTGTGATTCTTTGTTGCTTTTTCTTGGTTAGGCAGATTGATCTGGATTTCAGGAAGTGTTTACTTTGGTGTCTGTTATGCTATTAATTTCCTACTTAGGTATTCAGAGAAAAGCTATGTGTCAATGTGAAGCATTACACCTTCATCAG
The DNA here is from genome assembly GCA_026283785.1 of Coracopsis vasa. Lineage (NCBI taxonomy): Eukaryota > Metazoa > Chordata > Aves > Psittaciformes > Psittacidae > Coracopsis > Coracopsis vasa. Next base: position 17,212 of record JANHGB010065686.1, on the reverse strand, counting down.
CATTATATTTGTCACTTTCTGCAGGTCTAAGGAGTTACGTATTTCATTTAAAAGAAACAAAAAGGCATTGGGGTAATTTCGGGGTGTTGTCATAATGCATAACATTTGGATTGTATTTTTGTGCATTTAGCAGCTTAGGTTGCAGTTTATGTTGTGGCTATGTATTAAATTCAATGAGGAAAAAAAAAATTCCTTTAATCAGACTTAAATGTATTACCTTTGAATAGGATGTTGTCTTATAGGAAGAAAATGGGAATACAAGCATAATTTATCATTTTAGTAATTTATATGCTTAAAGAGATGTTCTCATGTCTTCTAGTGTTCTCACTGTATTTTTGGATACTTGTATGTTCTTTTTCAAAGAGTACACTTTACTGTGTACTGGAACTGAACAAAGCGATTCAATGCATGTCTGCAATCTGTAACATAAAGATTTAATAGTTTAATTAATTTTCAAATTCATTCCATCTTCTTAGCTGAACCTCTGCATGAAACAGAGATTATCAGTGAGCAATCCACTATAAATTTCACTCTTTTCACATTGGAGTGGCTTAATGAAGAATTCAGAAGTATGAGTGGTTCAAGTCATTTGCTAAGCATTATACATCTATACAATAGTATGTTTAATAGTGTACATTGATCCAAGTGAAGTATTTCTAATGACCTCAGGCCTTTTTAAGTCTTGACTGACTAACTGAATTTTTTGTCTCTAATTTGCAGATTTTGCTGCCCCTATTAATCTCTCCTTGAGAGAGATTGCAAAATATCTAGATTTTCAAACAGGTTGTTTTGCAGATTGGTTAGGGATTTTTTCCATGGAAAAAGTCATCAAAGTGCTAGGATGCTGTAGTTAGTATTCTGAGCAGACTCTTCACAAATTCTCATACAAGTTGAACTGCAGTGTAAGCAAAACACTGCATGCTGAAAAATGGAAAAGGTTTTTCTGTAGCTGTACTACTCATTTTATGTAAGACAACTGGAAGGGGGTTTGGTCTGAAAATGTCTTTAAAATATCTTTTGGAAATACTGTATGCTTTTGTGCTTGGATATGCCTTGTCTTGAAGTGAAATCTTGATGTGGTTGTGGTCAGTTTGTGATCAAGCCTAGTGAATTTTATTTCATTAAAACTCAAAATAGTTGCTATGGTATCTTTTCATTTCAGTGAAATGAATATAAATGTTTCTTCCGTGAGGCTCCTGAGTCTATGGTTAATGTCCAGAAGACTTCTAAGATGGTATATACAGTTATGTATTTTCTCAAGTATGAGTCATTTTAGATGATGTAAAGGAAAATGTTTCTCTGCCTGGGACCAGGACGTGGTTAACTGAATCTGAAGTTCTTTTCCATTCTGCCTCTTTTCATCCTTGGGTTCACTGTGCTACAGCTGTAGGATATGGGTTATAATGCAGAGAAATACCAGCTGTCCAGTGGTTGCTCATGTCCATGTCAGGCAGTTTTGTGGTCTTGCTCAGTACTTGCTTTTAGTGGCCAAGCCTTCCTTTCAGTGGCAAAAAATTACTATCCATGTTATATGGTAAGTACTCTGAAAAAAAATACATATGTCACAAACTAACAAATTCTCATTAGTGTATTTTTTATATTGCTTTAAGGTTAGGTACAAGGCAGTATTTCTTCTGGAACTATCCCAACCTGCACTGGAGGGGAAGCCTATTCTGGGGGAGTGTTTTTCATCTGTTGCCTTCAACCTGTTGTATAGTTTGCCATGAATGTCAAAGGTAGCGGCCCACTTTATCTCATGTACAGTAGAAACCAATTAAGTCTATCATATCATTTCAACATGCAGGCCAGTTAATAACTTTGGGTCACTGGTGATGTGAATTGGATTTGAATTGATGTTCTGGAGGTGAAAGACTGGATATTAAATTATTAATGCTTTGCAGTCTCAAGTTTCCACACTGAAAATGCCCTTCCCTTCCTTTTGCTTCCTGCAGAGGTTTGAATAAAATACACGTCAGGTCAGGTCTGTTCTCAACTGTCAACCTGGGATTAGGTTCCCTTTCATGTTCTCCCCTCCCAATCCTCAAATGTATACCAAGTCAACATATTTTTTTCTATTCTCACTCTGTCTCCAGCCACTGTCTGCTTTTACAGTACTGATATCTTTTTCTATTCCCTGTAGGAGTCTGTGGCTTTGTAGCTGAGGAACCAAAGACCAAGAGTATTCCTATATGTTTGGAGATTTAATTTTGTCTCGCTCTATTTCTCTGTGGAGTAGTGTCTCTAGAGGAGCAAAATGTGATATGCCACAATAGGATTTCTTTTTTCATTAGTTCTTTAAGCAGTAACACTACAGGTACTCTGTTTTGTTACATGTCATTGTAGTTACATCTTTAAAAATAATCTCTTGGAACCAAGAAGGGAAACATCACACAAAGACAAAGTCTGCCTTCACATCAGAGGCAGGGAGAAAACATCTTTCAACTTAAATTTGTATAAAGCCTGACAAACATAGTTTGCAGTGATTTTACTTTCAGGGAAAAGCCTTCTCAAATAAACAAGAACTTGCTCCAGATTCAGATGACAGTGCCTCTGTAAAAGTCAGATCTGATTTTTTGCCCTTTTCTTGACAATGATTATAGTAACTGACCTGAATGTGGTCTGTTCCTTTGAAGTGAGCAGCTTTGAGATGCATTGAGGAGGCTCCTTCTTTTCACCCTTCAGAAATGAAACTAGCAGGATTGTGATGTTCCCATCCCCCTAAATAGGAGTGGTACACGTGCCTGCTTGTGTGTGCTTTTCCAGCAGTACCCCTGCTAGCATGCTTAAATGTACTTAGTAGTTTATCAAGTAACATATGCCAAGTTTGTTTTCTGTGATTTCTGTTAATGCCTTTTCAATAACTGAAGTATATAAATAAATAGATGTTTATTATGATTAAAGGAGTAACCATATATTCTAAATTTATTGAGTGCTGACTGGAACTTTTGCTTGGAAGTTGGTTGGAAAAAATTACTGTCAAACTCATTTACCACAATTGCAGGAGAAGTGCAGTTCCTTCTGGGAACATAGACATTTGTATAATCTGACTCTGTGGCACTGAGCTATGCTGTATGTAGTGTATTTATGATTGAACAGAAAGTTTCAAACAGCAGCCTGTGAAATTGGATTTCAGATGTAATGTACCATAAATAAGTGCTATAAAGAATGCCTTTAATGCTATAAATCAGTTTTTATTGGTTTCAGCTATCTCATTCTGGTTATTGTATTACCCACAAAATCAATAGGAATCAAAGAGCTGGAATATATTTTATTTTAATGTCCCATCTCCCATGGAAAAGGCATATGAGCCCTTAGATCACCTTTTGGGTAGGTTGGGCAAGGCTGATAAATTACAGCAATGAGAGTGTATTCACAAAAAAAGGTCTGTGTAAATAGTAGCTGAGTAAGACTTGAAATGTTACGATACAGCACTTCCTCCCTGTAAGGGGATACTTGTCTATCTTTCTGAATGTCCTTTGGTCTTGTTGTTTCACTAAATTTACCAATGTGATTTGATTCTTGTAGCTCTCTTTTTAAAACATGGCATCACAAAGTTACACCTATTGGATGTCAGTACTGTTGCATCCACAATCAGGAACATTTTGAGGGTTGGAGATCTGGTTTCTGTGTGCCTTTAAGCATTCCCTCTAGTGGAGGCTTGCTTGATCCTGGGAAAAGAGCAAGAACACTTCTAGCAGCAGTTGTGAGGCATAAAATATGATGTGGGCTCCGTTTAAGAACATATTATTCTAGTTGAAGGAAGGAAAGTCATGCATCATGATTCTATGAATAGACTCTTAAAACCAGAAACAAACTATACTATCTTGGGAGGGTGAAGAAATAGGAAGAAAAATTGGTTTCCAGCTAAGTAATACTGGATCCATGTAAAATGCTTCCTCTGTGTTTCTCCTTTGCTCATATTAATATCTCGCAGTAGAATAGAGTTAGGAGGAACGTGCACTTCTGGAGCTCTGTTTTTTAGGGCTGAAGAGCTATGGCAGAGTACAGAATACTTGGCTCTGCCTATGTTAGAAATCTTCTCTGTGTTAAAAGATGGAAGTACAAATACATTGCAGCTGGATAAGAGTAAAGTGGTAAATATCTCCTGGAATATTGTGCTGCTTCGTGAGGTTACATATGCCCTTCAGTAAAGATGATGGAAGAAATAAGCTTTCCTTCAGGTATTAACTGTGGATTATTCACACTGTTCTGCACATCAGCTTTGCATTTTCCTTTGTCAACCAAAGTTATGCTAGAATTGAGAGGGGAAAGTGGACAAAGAGGAATGATCACTGTGGGATTCTGAGTAGTGTGTAATAGGTTATTCTTGGTAGAAGCTTGACTCCTAGGATGACAGAAGAGTATAGGAACCCATATATGAAGAAACTTACTCATCTTTGATCCCCATGAATATATTAAACTATCTTTGAGTCCAGATTGCTCATGTTGACTTACACCTACATCCCTTACATTGGATTTTAAGCTTTTATTACAAGGATTGAATGACACGTTTTATTATTTGCAATATTATAAGCAGTTATTCTTACTGGAGCGCAAAGATGAGTGGCTTCACGAAAGGGGAGTGTTAATCATTTACATGCAGACATATGTGGTTGTCTGTGGGAGTGGGTTAAAGAGACAGGTGTCAGACCAGGCTGCTTAATAGGAATGTAAGACATGAATGATGCCAAGGAGGCAGAATAAAATGCCTGACTGCCTCAGAGATGGTTATAAAGTTCCCTATCCCTACAGCAATTTTACAGGTGGTGATTACAGAAGACGTAATGATTTCATGCAAAATACAAGATAATTAAAATGTTTGATTTGATCTATAGACCTTTGGTCAATTTGCAAGCCAGCTGCAGACCAGCACTGCACCATGGCACTGTGAACATTGCTCAGAATTAGGCCTTTGGTTCAAGTAATGCTGTGTCAGGCATAAATTCAGATGGTCTAGTTGCTGCTGCTGGTTTGTGTCCAACCCAGTACACAGGCTGATTGCTAAGTCCAAAGAGACAAATCTATGTGTACAAATATTTTAAGGGCAGCTGTCAAGAGGATGGAGCCAGACTCTTTTCAGTGATGCCCAGGAGCAGGATAAGGGGCAACAGGCACAGACTGAAACACAAAAGATCCATCTGAATATGAGGAAAAAATTCTTTGCTATGAAGGTGGCAGAGCACTGGAGCAGGCTGCCCAGGAAGTTGTGGAGTCTCCCTCTCTGGAGACGTTCAGAACCCACCAGGATGTGATCCTGTGCAATCTGCTGGTGATGAACCTGCGTTAGCAGGAGGATTGGACTAGATGATCTCCAGAGGTCGCTTCCAACCCCAGTCATTCTGTGATTCTGTGATCCATTTCTCTGATTGAAGAATGATGCAGGAAATGTCCCGGGGACTTTGGGTGCTGCTAACATGCAAAGCAGCAAGTGTAGCATGTTGTGTCACACTGGCGGGAGAAGGGTGAAGAATGCTCTGAGGATAAGAGCTTGCTTAGAGGTCAGATGGGCAAATGAAGGACTTCACAAGTAATCAGGGTTATACCATTTTTGTGCATATTGAAGAGAAGCATGGAATGGTGGGTTCTTCGTTTTCTTCTCCTAAACTACTTCCTGAGGATTGTGTGAGCACATCATCCTCCTACACATCAACTACATGGTGTTACGGAAACACTACCCCAAAAAAAGTCAGTGATAACTGAAGTGTATAAGAAAAATCCCTTTTGTGATTGTTTGTGTCACCAAAGGATAGGATCAAGCAATATGGTTTTGACACAGCTAGAAAAATAATATGTGGAATACACATGCACATACAGAATCTGATACTAGGCTTGCACATGTTTATTCTGGTTTTGGTGCAGTGAAGTACAGTTTGGAGCTGTGCAGTGGCCCATCTTCCTGAGTGAAGTAAAACCCTATACAGTTGCTTCATAGCCCTTGCTGGGCTCTGTGGTGGGAGGTGGGAGCTGTGAGTCAGGCAGGGGACCCAAGTGTTTGCCATCCTGGGTATGTGGTCCCAGTAAATTGCCATCTATCAAAAAATAAACTGATAAACCAGCGAATTTAGTGGGTTAGGCCCTTGGGTGGGCTAGTCATGACTCCTGGGGTGTCTAGGATGAGAACTGAGTCAGGATGCTGCCATAATGGGAAACGACAAAGCTTTGGGTACATCGTGCCCCAGGTACTCTTTTAATGGTTGGCCCTGCTGGGCACTTACTTTAGGCTTTTAATTTTAGATCCGTCCATGGATTTGGAACAAAGACCTATCCTTTACTTTTGCTTCTTGGGGCTATGAAACCAAGATGAGAGTGATAGAAATGACACAAAATGGCTCTCTGAGTCCATCTTCAGGGAAAACTGAGTTTCACCACAGTTTTTACCATTTTATTTCCCTTCCCTCTGAATGCTGACATGCATGCTGATACTGGTGATCATTGTGAAATCAATGATTTGCTAGTTTAAGAGGGCAGGCGGACAAAACCAAACAAAAGTAAACCACAGGTGACCTCAGCAGACCCCATCTCAGGTTAACTACCAGGGGTGCAGCACCAGCTGTGCTTCCAGAGCTGGGCTGATTGCTTTCCTGGGAATATCTGGATGGGGTTAGGCACAGCGCTGCAGTCTGTTACCAGTATGATGTTTCCCAGCATTTGCTCGTTGGTGCTTTGCCACAAACTAGGCTTGAACATATCCATGGCAAGGAGGTGAACAGGACAGAGTGGCAGATCCCATGGTTTTTCAGAAATACTACATCAAGGTTCTCTATTTGTGAAGTCCCAGCGCGTCAGTCCATGTCTTGAGATACAGTGACAGCCAGATGGCAGAAAGCTGTGGCTGCAAGACTGTGGCATGATTTCATGATGAAATCATGAGCGTCCTAGAAAAGGCTGCTGTCGGGACAGTGCCTGCTGGGAAGTATATTTTGCTGTGCCAAACAATCCCACAGCCTCTTCCCTGCTCCAAGGTGCTGGGTGTCATTACAGCTGGCCAGCTGTGTCAAGCATGTGAAGCAAAAAGAAATATAAGGACACGATAGTGGGTGATTAATGCATGAGGAGTATAAGCTGTTATTTAGGTATACAAGTGGGGTGGTGGCAGGGTCTCTGAATGAAATCGGTGTTTGTATGACTGCTACAGGGGTGCCGCAGAGGGACACAAAGCTCACCGCAGGGTGAGCTGTCGGAGTGGTCATTGCTGAAGTGTTACAGAGCACTCACTTAATGTGTATTGATTTGAAAGTGTGGCAGGAAGAAAAATTGCAGGTTTTGTAGCATGTAATTTTTCAAGGTGTTAGCAACAATGTTAAATAGCTGAAGTTAAAATTGCCATGCTAAGAAACAGCTTAACTTGAAGTCTGCAGGACCAATATTCTGCTGTTAGCTCCTACATCCTCTCTGTTTCTTCCCTGAAACTGCCATTGCCAGCTGCAGAAACAGAACGTTTTCCATACTGAGTACGTACTGTTTCAGCCAGCTCTACCAATAAAAAGAGCAGTTTCTGCTCTTTCACACTCCTGTGCTATGCTGGCGTAAACCCATTTGAGACAGTCATCTTGGCTGGGGGCCTGAGCTGGCTGAAAAGTAGCCCAGCCCGATCCCACAGCCCCTCAAAAACACCACGGAGTTTCTCAGCAGGTTCAAATCTCGAGCCAGCTCACCCAGGCACATGAATGCCTGATCAGCACGGTCCTTCAGTTTAATCCTTTAGTTCATACCTTGCCTTGTCTTGACTTTTTGATTACTTCTCTTCCATTAGCTCACTCTTCTGTTCTCTGTTTCATCCTTTTTGTTTTTCCTTCTCCTATAAAATTACTGGGGGGAAAGAGGAAGGGAAAAAAAAATCTCTTCTTTTGCAAAGTCACAGAAGTGGCTTTGTTGTTGTTGCCTGAGCTGCTCTCCCTGTTCTTTCTTCCTGTTCTTTTTCCATCTGTTTTGAGACAGTTACTTTTAACGAGCGGCGCTCTGCAGAGTTCTTTGAGTAGGTCTATTCCCTGGTTCTGCAGGGTGGCCCAGATCAGAGGCTTTGCTGCTGAGCAGGACACCCAATTTTAGTTGACAATTTTTCCTTTTTCTCCTCTTAAGTCAGTGGTGTGCTCAACAGTGCATGGTAGCCCCCGTACCCCCCTTCATTCCTTTATCACCACTGACAGTGCACAAGAAAAGATGAAAAAAGGAGCTTCTCTGAATCCTCAATCAGGTAAGCAGAATCCCCCAAATAGAAACACAGGTGTTGAACCAAGAGACTCAGCACTTTCTCCTTTCTATTCTACTCTTTCTCCTTTCTATTCTACTCTTTCTCCTTTCTAGTCTTCTCATTTTCTCCTTTCTATTCTGTTTTTTCTAATATTCTAAACTATTAGAAATATTCTAAAATATTTGTATTTTTCCCTCCTATATGAAATCAAACATATGTTTGAATATTGATAGTCTTTATCAAATTAATTATTTGCCAGTTGGAGAGAGAAGATGGGCATAACCAAACTGGCTGCTCACCAGGCAAAATTTGGTTCTTGAAGTGATGCTAAGTAAGAGATTACAGCAAATGAACAGATTTCCAGGGGTCAAACTAAGCAGCCCGCACAAATGATGTGTACTGTGACTAAAAAGCACTAAACTGATGCTGTAGCAGGTTTCCCATCGCTGGATGTGTGTCATTGGAGTGTGCCCTTTCTCTTGTGTGTGTGTCCCTGGCTTTGATGAATGCCAGAACAGGGAAACAAGAGCTTTTACCTTCTGTAATGCTTTGGTGAATACTAGTAAATTTGCGTATTCATGCTGATACAGTTTTTCTTCAAAGTCAACTGAGAGGAAAGTGTAGTCCAAATGAGGTCAGCGACTACTCTGTTTGTGTGATAAAATAAAACACAGAGAAAAAAGGATAGGCCGAAGGGCTCAATTCACAGTGATACTTACAATCTTGTCCAATGTAAACAAAAAACAAGCCTGAGCTGGAATTCTGCTTAGAAACTGAAACTTTCCAGGCATGTCTCAATGAGCCCAGCTTCACACTTGATCAAGAACTCTCACAGCCTCCATTCTTCATCTGCCTTAACCTGCTAAACTGGGCTCTGTCCAGCTGACACGAAGAAGGAACCTGCATTCACCATGTCGCCTTAGACTTAAATTATCCCATCACACTGGCTGCAAAAGAACTGTGCCATAGTATTTTTCTCCAAAATATGGTAGATTGGTTATCATGGAGTAGGATCTGAAACTATTATGCAGCAGATAAAATAAAAGGATTTAAGAAGATAGTTAGTTAATGCTGAGGTTTAATTGTCTCTTACTTATCAAACACATAGACTTTGGATTCCCAAGCTTCACACCACAGTCATGACACATATATTCAGTTTCCCTACTTTCATACACTTCACCGAAGTAGCTGCATTAGTGATGCAATTGCTTATTCTTTCCTTCTAGTCAACAAAGGAAGATAGGCCCCTTCAGAATTAGGTAACTGAGATATGAAAGACACTTTGGAGGAAGTTAATAGTGCTAAATTACTCAACTTAATGATTAAGCTTTTGTGAGCTAAATCAATGCTTAGCTCTTTGTTTCATGTGAAAAGAAAGATCACTGCAAATGATTTTAACTCTGAAAAGAGTTTTTAAAAGAATTACTGAAGTTGCAGAAAAATCCTCAAAGGAGGTGGTTACACTAGATACGGTTTGCTAATACTTCTAACTAAATGTTCTCCATTTCTGATAAATCCTTTGAGTTTATAGGGAGGATTGAGAGACTATAATCTTCTCTTTAAAAACAAATTTTATAACCCAGGAGCAGTAGGCTGCAAGAGCTGTTTGTAAAAATGTGCAGGACAGTAGCCATTGGATAGAGGCTTATATGATCATGTATGCTGTATGCAGTAATAAATTATACAACAACCAGAGAGCTTCAAGTTTAGGATTATGAAAGAATTCAACAGGTATTTGCTTGGTGGCTTTGGGAAGCCTGCTGACAAGGGATTTTCTAAAGGGGTTGGTGGGGGAAGGCTGTTTAAATCAGTAGTCATGAGTTACCAGTGGCCTCATTAGTGCAAGGGTGTTGTGTTTTGCAGAAGACCACGGAAGATACATTTTCATGAAGAATTTGAAGGAGGATGGGGATGCAATTTAAATGCTTTGGTGGCGTTTTTTTCCTATTTAAGGGTCGATGGTATGGTGAGTCATTTGGCAGAATTAAAACAACCCTCATGCTGTGGTCAGGTAGTGGGTTTGGTAGGTGAAGGCAAATAAGACGAGATTAATGGACACAGGGTAGTGTACTCACTGAGAGTCAAGTTATGACCTGGACACTGGGAATGTGAACCAAAAAAGCTCTTGAGCAAGCCCTCATTATCTGTATTCTGGTGGGATTGTAGGATGCACCCTGGTATGACAATGATGTATGGGACTGATCCTGCCAAAGGTGGATATATGGGATTTAAAGTGTAAGTGGATGATCTGAGATCATCAGCTAGGCATCTTCCTGCGGTCACTGCCAGGTGCCTTTCCAGAGGGCTTTTCTTGTCCATTCTCACATGGATATTAGAGGTGATTGTGATAAATTGCCTTGTGGTACATCTCTGTCCATCTCCACAGAGAGACTTAAAATAGGTACCAAATGTACAGATGTAGTTGATGAAAAATATTCTGCTCAAAAAAAAAGGAGTAAAATCAGTGAGTTTATACAGAATTATGCAGGCTGGGACCATGTTGTGATTTAAACACTATAATCTCAACAAAACTGTATTTTGAAATATTTTAAGGGAAACAGGTGTGACCATATTCCACAATTTAAAAAATGTTGGGGGTAAGGGAAAAAAAAAAGAGAAACCAGAAGATAAAGGAGAAGGTGAAAGCATCACATTCACTTAATTAGAGATTTTATCTGTGTCCTTCAGGTAGTTTCTAAAACTGTACAGTTGCCTATAGAAACTCTCCTGGTTCCTACAGAAAATAGAGGAAAACTATTGTAGTGACAGCTGTAATGAAGAAGGAACCCGATTTGCCCAGTGTGGGTTTGAAATAAAAAGGACTCCTAGGTAACTGATGAGAGCTGCTGCTTAGTGCTGTGTCTTCTCACTCCTATCTCTCCAATAGAGACTGACCTTAAACCTTTAGTATTTTAGCTTAGGAGCACTAAATTGATACCACACATGCAGGCCTGCTGAGAAACAGTAATAGAGACCTTGAGGGAACCTTTCACTTCTCAGAGATCCAGGATTCATTTTTAACGCCCAGCTGAAGCACTCCTTTTGCCCACATTCTCACACTTAATAGCAGGCACCAGATCTCTGTTTTTTAATAAAAAATGTTATTATTAGAATGCCCAAACTGATTGTTTCAGTCAGACAAGTGTTATAAATTCAAAAAAATGAACTTTCTTTGACCTTTTTTGCTGCGGATGGGGGAAACCCCAGATGCTGTGACTTCAGGTAGTTAGCTCAGTAACTGACTTCAGGTTGTTAGTTCAGCATTTGTGTGTTCTTCAAGTACTGGCAGTCCTGATAAGCCCAAGGATGTGTGGTTTATAACTTCTATTTTTAGTACTTTTTTCAGAAGCCTATGGAGTAAACATACTCTCCTTGCTGTTTTTGTGTGAGTTGTTGTCTTGGTTTGGGTTTGGGTTTTTTTCTCTCCCCTCCCCTGGATCCATCACACATCTTAAATTCTTTGCCCATTCTTTGACCAGAAGGAAACAAGAAGGCTGTATGCCTTCAACAAACTGAATGAGTAGAGTTTTCCTTTAAGAAAGAGCTCCTTCTGCTGGTGGGAAAAAACCCACATACACAAAACCCAGCAAAGAATGTACAGTCCATGTAACATGGCAGGTACTGGCTGATTTCTGAGATATTTTTGGTTAGGAAACACATTATATTTAAATATCTACTAGCAGAAGGATGTACATGTGGACTAAGGCTGTTGTCCTGTGACTCTTCACTGTTATTGTCCCTCTGTCACACACAATTAATATAAGAGAAATTATGTTTCTTCTTACCTGTTAGTCTTTGATGGATATAACAGATAATAACATGCAGCCTTATATGTGTTAAAGGTGCTAATATTATAGTTTTCTTGTCAATAAAATGCATTTTCTGTGAAACACTGAAATAAAGCAGTGAGTGGGTTCTGCTTTTTGAGATGTTTTGCTTCCAGTACTGAAGTTGTTGGGGCTGCTGTGCTAATATCGTTTGATATTCTGAAGCAGCTTTCAGCAGATGTTAATAATGGGACAGGCACTAAGGACAAACACTACAACAGAACTAATTTTCTTCTTTGATGACTGCAATTTTTTAACATTAGCCAAGCTTATTTTCACTTAACTCAGCTCTTTCCACCGTTCATACTCTCTAAGGAACCAACTTAATAATAGGACGTAGCTGTATCCTGAGAGTAACATTACCTGTGATGGGGGGTTTATTAAAATGTGGGAAAATCCAAGTGGGCTGCACCCTCTTAGCCTCCAGAATGGAATAAGCTAGAGACTAATCACTTCAGGTGTACAATCTTTCAAATAAGTAAGTTAGGACTGTGTATAAACAATGTGCCTTTTCTCCCAAGTCTTTTTGTCTAACTTTTGTATACATCCTTGTAGGAAATCTTGAGAGAATAGTAAGATTCACCTCTGATGCTTAAATTGTATGGTGACAAAGTTAAATTAATTAAAAAATAATTCCTATTTATTTAGAAGTCCTGGATTCTCCTTCCTGAGGCAATGTCCTACTAGCTTATAAGCTAGGACATTGCTTCTGGGAAACAGAGGAACAATGGGGTGGTGCTTATGGGAGTAGCTGTCATCCTTTGAGAGTGCTGTTTTCTCAAGTCACACCTACCTCCTTCCTCTTCAGAAGGAAGTACTTGGTACCATTTAGCTGAAGAGCCCAAGGCAATATGGCCAATGTAGCTTTTTATATCCATTTGGAGTTGTCAGTTCTGTGGAGAACTGTTTGTCCTGTTCCGCATCGTTCTGCTACAAGGCACTGCTAAGGAATTTTTAGGAAGTATTAGTATACGAAAATAACACTACCAACGTATCAGACATACTTGCTTAGTCACTTTCGGATGTATCAACTCCAAAAATCAGTTAGCAATTCCTGCCTACTAGTGTATAAAATGTTCTTTGAGATAATTTTTATACAAGTTGAGCTTGTAGTACTCCTACATAACTTAAAATATACTTAGTTCTTGCGAAAGTACTTTGAAATCAAGCATAGCGAGTAGGCCTGATTTGC
>JANHGB010065683.1:0-14844 GCA_026283785.1 Coracopsis vasa | reverse complement strand
GCTTCCCACGCTGCGGCCTCTCTCCGCCCAGGGTCTGCGGGCTCCTGCACGCATCCCTGCACGCCCCGCCGCCCTCCCTGCCTTTCCCCACGGTGCCGGCGGGGCTCACCTCGGGTGCCCCGCCGCCCTGCAGGTCACCGTCCCGCCCTTTGATGTCGGGCAGCCACTATTCCCTTCTCCTTTGATGTGGGTGCCAGAGCACCATGGCTGCCCGCACCCTCCTTCCTGCTGGCTGCCTTCTACCGGGCAGAGCCCTCCTACCCTCTGCAAGCGGGCCCCGCAGCTTTCACTACCTCCATCTCACCTGTTGCCTCCGGGTTTCATCTGACCCAGCCTTGCCCGGACATGACCCTGATGATCCCCAGCCCCCCGGGCCGTGCCTGTCCCTGCTCGACGCTCCCACGGCCCCCGGCCTCCCCTCCCTGCTCCGCGCTCCTCGCCCTCTTCCCCCGCGGACCCGGGGTGCCGCCGCCGCTGGCCCCGTTTGATGTCGGGGCGCGGCTTGCTACCGCCCTGCCCGCCTCGGGTCTTTGCTGCTGCCGGATCTGCCCGCGGGCGCGCGGAGCTGCGGGCAGGGGCCTTTGCATGCCCACATCCTGCTCGGCGAGGGCATGGGTGGTGAGGTGACTGCTGAAAGGTCAGGGTTATGAGAAAAGCGAGGAGGGCTAATGTTTTGGACGCTATCAAGGCGCTCTGTAGGTCTTCAAAGTCAGAGATGGAGCCTGTCATTTTCTGGTGGTGTGGTCCTCGGGATAGGATGCTGTCAATCATGTCTATCAAGTGTCATTGAGAGCGACAGTGGTTTACACATGTGATTCAATTTCCCCAATCCTTTTATCGCAACGGTTACCAAAGGGAAACCAATTGTTAGTGGGTAACTTAATTTCACATCTTATCCACCTCGAGATCATCAGTCCTGAATATGAGAACTTGCATAAAAACCTAAAGAGTGAACTGGCCAGAGCTTCAAAGTCAACTTCCACATCTGCATTTTAGAATAAGAAATGTGAAAATCCTCCTAATTCTTTCTTCAAAATGTCAGGGCTAGAATTACTCAGTTGCTGAAACATTCATTTTCATCTTGCCCATGATCACAGGGAGTTGTATCTCATTCATCAACTCCTCACTACCCCACAGCCTCACTGTTCCCAGCCCCAGCCTCAAGGCCACATTTGCCCGAGGCACATGCCCGGCCCGGCTTTGCAGGGGCTGACTCTCCGACGGGGCGCCAGCAGTGCTGCCGCGCCGGCTGCCTCTCCACGGCTCTTCTCTTCCTGCACTCGTGGGATGCTACCCCGTCCAAACCAGGGTCTTTTCTTGCTCACAGGGTAGGCCAAGAGAGTCGAAGCTGTCGAGGACACCAGGGAAGGTGGGGGGAGCCGATCACAGAGGCTGCAGCCCGCTCATGACTCCTGCTGCCCAGGACCGGACCTCCGCCGTATCCAGCACCAGTTGCCAGGCCTGGGGCAAACGCCTCTGCCTCTGCATCGCGGTTCTTGTCGTCCCAGTCTCTTTTCCCTACATTTTGTTGGACTTCCCCTACCCCTCACATCCCGATTCTTATCCTTTTCTCCCACCTTCTCAGGGGACCAGCACTCTGGCACCTTGCAGCTGCCCATCGCTGAGGCCGTTCCCCAGATGCTGGAGAGAAGGAGGGGGTGCTTGGAGGCTGCCACAGAGCCTGGTCCCACACAGGGCAATCCACTCCTGCCCCGGGGACGCCTGGCCGCCCCCCCCGAACTTTAATTGGCAGCCCTATAAAGCTTCTCAAACTCCGTCTGAAAGGTCACCTTGCGCAGTGTCCATGCCGGCTATTCTGGGCAGGGAAGGGCACAGGAGAAAAAGTCATTCCGCCGCTTAGGCCATTATAAAAGCACACAGGTGATGCCAAATGATTAAAGTATTGACACAGCAAGAGAAACAGTGGAAAGCAGAATAACTCTGCATCTTAAAGAGAGAGCAATGAAGGTGCTCGGGCTGCCTCTTGTGCTATGGGGGAAAACGAATTGATCAGCTGTGATCTGAGCCACCTAAAGAGCACAGCGAGAGCTGAGCTGCCCCTTTGGGGCAACTTAGAAATCTTATAACAGGCAAATTGGGCAGGACGTGGCCGAGTCAGAGTAGACCAGGAGGGACCTAACCAGGCACCACCCAGCTGGTGCCAACATCAACAGGGAGCTGAAGCTGCCTTACTTTTCAGAGCTGAGACCCAGTGCAGCAGCGCAACTGTATCCGCACTCGCGGGCAAGGGCAGCGGCCGGTCCACATGATCTGCGGCTGGTCCTCGACGGGGCTGACGCGACACCCCGGCCTCTGGGGAAGGCACAAGCCCCTCCTTGAAAGCGCTGGGAGCTGCTGGCAGCTCCGACTTCCTCATTTTAGCCATGATAGATTAGAAGCTGATACCCGGGCTCCTTTATGCTATGTGGCTGCCAGGGACATCTGACTTCCTGTGCTCGGGCTCCTTGAAATTCTCATTTGCTAACTCACACCCTGCTCCCTTCACACCAGGGCTGTTTTATTGTTTTATAACCGTCCTCAAACTTCCAGTCCTCAAAGATCTCATTGTGGCAGGCTTCACACTTTCTCCCTTTCCAAAGCCGAGTGCCCTCGCTTTTTCCAGCAGTTTGGTCGCTCACAAGGGCTCATTGATGCCCGGAGGGCCCGCAGTCCCTGGCACAGCTTTCCCGAGATACAGCTCATGAGATGAATAAGTCAAAACCGTTTTCCAGGGCGCCTGACCAAAATCTCAGAAATATCCAGGGAAGAGAGAGGGAGAACCCCCTCTCTCTGAACTACCTCTCCTTTTTTTTTTTCCTTCCTGGCGATGGGTTTCCCTATCTTCTAGGAGGTGCAAAGAAAGGCTTGAATGGGTACCCACAGCTAAACTCACCCGGCTCCTTTCGCAAAAGCAATTTGACAGCGGTAACTCCCCTCTTAGCAGGTTTTCCTACAACACGCTGCTCAAAGAGGCCGGCATTACGCCGCGGAGCTGACCTTCTGCCCATCCCTGCTACTCCGACCCAGTCCCGTTTTATAGGACAGATTCAGGGAACCTTTATTTAGCGAATAAAAGTTTAAAAGCGAAGGTTATTTATGGTTCCGCAGAGATAGGTCCTGAGTGGCTATTTAGGAGCACGTGATTCCAATAAACTTTGTTTTATGGCTTGAGAGTTGACAAGCCAAAATATAATTCCCACCATAAATTAGTTTAAGAGCATACAAGTGCAGATGCTTTCGTTCCTGTAAGCAGTAATCGGGAAAGTGTTAGCAGGGAACCGTCTGCGGGAATGCGGCCGTGCAGGCACCTCTGCTCCCGGGTCCCCCCGGCAGCGGGGGAAGAGCACAGTAAGTCCGCTACCAGCCTCCCCGCCTCCTCGCTCGGGATGCCGCTGGGCCCCGAGCAGCTCCGCGGGAGCGTGGCATCGGTGCTGCTCTGCACGGCCCCGTGGAACGGCTTTGCGGGGAAAACCGACAGGTAGAGCCCAGGTGGCTAGGGCAGCTTCGGGATGAGCGGGGTGCTCCCGACGGAGGTTTCGGAATTTAGCGGGACATCTTATCCGGAGCTAACCTTTATTTATTATCTAAAAATGATAAAAGGGAAAGGAAGGGTAAGGGAATGTTTAATGCTGAAATGCTGATATGACTCCGCTGTCCTCGCAAGCTCTGAATGCTAGCCAGAGTGGGCAGAACTAAATATATATATATATATTTACTAAGTTTTTGAACAGAAAACAGTGTTGGGAAGTTCTACCTAGTGAACTACTGATACCGGGTCTATTGCTCTGTGTGTAATACAATAACTGTCCAAGATATCGTAGAAAGGCAACAGATGAGGTTGAAAAATCTCTCACAGAAAAGATCCCCCCAGTATTATTTACTTTTAAACATACGATGCGTTTCAGGAGCGTTAGACTGGGCGCTTGGTTTTATTTTGCTTATTGTGTCTTTGAATGCATTTATAAGAAGATTTGAAGGAAAGTTCAAGTCAAATGTATCCTTCTATAAGGCAAACAAAGACGCATGTCTCGTGGTTACTGTTAGGTTAATTGGGTTATCTTAAAGGGGACCTATCTTAGAGTAATCCGAGCTTTATTCTTATCAAATTCTACCTCTTTCTGTGCTCAGCATGATTATGATGCTGCGTGGCATATTGTGGTGTTTTATGGGTGATGGTTTAGCAAAGGTGATTGAAATATTTCATTTGTGACTGGATTGCCACAGAACAAAAAAAGGCCTTTGTTATCCCTTTTTCCCTCAGTGAAAGAGAGAAGTCTGATTTTCATCCTTTTAGAAATTAACTGGTATAAAATCTAGACTATGAATATTAAAAGTGAAAAAATCACACCCCAGGCACAGGGAAAGTGTGTGTTCATAAAAAACCGCCTGAATGAAACGTGGTCCTCATTCGAAAGGGGCTTCCACCCCACCACTCCGCTGTTCGCAGGATTTACCACCAGCTCCTCTCTGCCTTCATCTATCAAATGTGGTCTGTAACTGTTCTCCAGAAACATCACCCGTATGTGGAATACAACAGTAACAAACGTTTTTATTGCAACAGGTTCGCCAGTATGGAAGAACATCCACGGTGAGTAACCTTTTGTTTCTTGTAGAGTTTGTGTTGCTTGAAAATCATGTTTCTTCCCTTCAAATTGGAAAAATTAAGAACGATGCATCCCTGATGAATATTGCTAACCACCCAAAAAAAAAGAAGAGGCAGAAGGCTATGTCAGCATGGGAAGGCTCTTGTGGTGTTGGTTTGTGGTACCATGTTGTAATCCTGGCTAGCGTTCAAAGTAGAGGTGCAGCCTCCTGTGGGATTATTATGGGCTATACAGGTGTCCTCCTGCTCTTAGACACTTTGAAGCAATTAGCAGCGATTCCATTTCGATTCAGCTGGTCTGTACAGCGCCTCCCCGCGCAGATCCTGGATGGATCACTTTGTGTCCCAGCGCCTCACAACCTTGGGTACACCCACTCTTCTCTCAAAGTAGAGCCGTGCCTGCTATCTAATGTTAGCCTCGCTTGGCACAGCCTAGTGAACAGGCGAAAGAGGAGGCGGGCTTTGGAGGCTGCCAGCGCTAGAGCCACTCGGGTCAGCCACCCCTGCAGCCGGGCCGCTCCCATCCGCCGCTGCTAGGTCTCCTCCAGGCAAGGGAGACTCAAACGTGGACTGAAATGTTGGGAAGGCAACGGAAGGGAATGGGTGTCTGGGCTTAAGAGAGCGACCTTTTACTGCAGGGGTTTTCGCGTCCCCGATGGTCCCGCGGGAGTTGGCCGGGGAACCGAGAGGAGGGCAGCAGGTCCGTGTGTGGCAGGAAACGCTGTTGAGCCTCTCTGGCTGCAGGAAGGAGCTAAGTGTGTTAGTCCTGGTGCTTCAGGCTGAGAGTGGCTTGTCTCTCAAACACGAAAAGAAAGCCTGGGATATTTGGAGATGCATTAGGTACACATTGCCCTCCCCTCTTCTGACAGCCCTGTTCTGGCCAGGAGGAGCATGTAGAGGAGCAGAGCTGTGCTTGTTTGCGTTTCTCCCTATTTCCTCTCTCTGCTTGCTGATAAATAACCTCTTTCACTGCTTGTGGCAGGCTGCTTCTCTTTTTACCTTACGTTGTGATATTGGTTTTCGAGCCCTTTAAATACGAATTAAAAGATCGCCTCCAGCGTTTTAGTTTTAATTTTGTTCCATAGGTAACTTTCCTCCTCCCGTAGGTCAGCCCTTTGCTGTGTAGATGCCCTTGGCATTTTATTCCAGGGCCGGCCTTAAATGTATGGATTACTTGTTTTCTGCCCAAGTAAATTTAGCATACTGATTATGAACCAGAATACAAAAAGCCTGATAGATCAAAAGCATTTTGTATGGGCAGTTGAACAGGAGGTGAATATATAACGCTTTTGTTCATCAATAACTCTTTGGCTTTGACCTGTCTGAGTAAGTCGCGCAATAAGGTGAAACGCAGGTCACGGCGTCTAACAAATATGAAAATGTGTAGTATTAAGCAGAGCGGGGAGCTGCTGCTTCACCGGCTCCATTGCTTCTCCCTGGGCAGCCCTCTGAGCCCTCGTCCGCTCCCGGGGGCTGCCTCAAACCCCACCTCGCTTTGGGGGTGTGTGTGTTTCACCCTGACTGTTCAGCTGGGTGGTTACCACACCACCCGGGGGGGAGGTATCCTCCCCTCCCCTGGAGAAAGGAGGAGAAAGCGGAGAGAGACGCTGAAAATAGTTGGGTGGAGATTAAAATAATCCGGGAGGGGGAAGAGGGGGGCACAACTGCGACAGAGAGGGGGAAGGAGATTAGGGACACAAAGTGGTTTCGAGTTGCACTTGCTGTGAAGAAGACACCAGGGCAGTGATAAGAAAGCAGATGTTTAAAAATAGCATCCCCAGATCAGGCAGCTGGGAATTGGAGCCAGGGAAACAAACCGGTACACATCGCTCGGATAAACGCAGCACCCCCAGATCTGCCCTCCGCAGTGGTTGGATGTATTACCCCTGCACCATTATTTGTCCTTATGGTGCCTGTTTTAAATAGTGGAAAGAGAAGAGGTTGACCGCAGGACAGCAGTGAGGAGCTGGGTCAGACACAATTCATGAACTTTTGTACTCCTGTGTGCCGCTGTCGACAAAGTAAAAATAATGAAACTTTGTGATATGTTTGTAAATGATTTCGGCTGACCTCTCGCCCTGCCCTTCACCATAAACGCTACGGCGGGGAGAACCTGGGAGGGTGCGAGGCTGCGGCTCGCAGGCAGCTCGCAGGGATAATAGCTAGACCAGCATAATAGGATGAAGGTAAATTTGGAAAATTTGGAAACTCTCTTCTTCCTGAAAGCGACTAACTCCAGCCTTTACTCTTCCCTTTTTCACCAATCGCTGTTTCTGTTGTCGGCTGTTTTTCTTCTGTTTCGATATCTCTTTTATTATTATTATTATTATTATTATTATTTTATATTTTAGGGGGAGGGGAAATCCTGAGCATGGAGAATCTCTTTAGATTCGTGTTAGTCTAAATATATAAAGAATCCTTCTAAATTATTTTAACCATTATTATTCCAAGTGGCGGGATTTGACCGGTAGCGTCTGTTTTACGTAAAAAGGACGTAAACGGCAGAGCATTTAAAGTGAGCAGCAGGTCTTTCTGAGAATTTGGTAGGCGACATTCGTCGCTATAAGTCGGTGGAGAGTCGTATGGCTGTATTGCAGCAATAATAAGAAGCATGAATCTTTTCTGAAATCCCGCCTTCCTACAAATCCGTATCTCAGAATTGAGTCCCAGCAGAATAGTTTGCATTCCTCAGAAGACAGTAAGGACTAAGAGAATTGCAAAGCCCTGCTATATTGTAGATGAAAACAGAATGTTATTACGTTGTCTATATATACCCTGTAGAACCGAATTTGTGTGATATTCATATAGTCACAGATTCGATTCTAGGGGAATATATGGTCGATGCAAAAACTTCACCGTTCTGCAAATGGTTAGAAGTTTAAATACGGGCGGAATCAAAAGGCATGTCCGTGCTGAACACCCAGAAATTACAAAAGTTTTTCTGCCTCTCTCCTATTTGCCAGGTTTTAGGACGTCTCTTCAAAATTCAGTTGTCGTTCAGTCGTAACTCTCACTGACAGACTGTGAATCCGAACAGTCAAATCTCACCAGAAGTTATGCATTTTATTTTAAAAAATAATAAAAATATTCCACTAATCGGTGAATGAATCTTTTAAAAGATACTCACAAAATAGCCAGATATGCCAGACGTTAGCAAAATTTTCCCATCAAGGGTTCATATCACATCCAAATATTTACAGCAACAGCAAAAGAGCAGCACTCGCCTCACTGGAATGTATTTACTTGTGCTCCTGGAATGATATTGATGAATGAAGACCGAATTTATCTCATTAAAGCAGTGATATTTTTTACCTAATTAAATGCCGTCTCTAGTTCAATTGATTGAACTTTAGTGGTTAAAAGTGAACGGTTTCTTGCCATCTGTATGGTTTTACATGCATACGTGTATAGCTTTACATATATAGGCATGCATTGGAGTCTGTGCGCGCATATGTATGCAAGGAGATATATATTGAGGCTTGAAAGTGAATGAGAAGTTACTGATTGCCTAATTTTATTCAGCAGAACTAAATTCTGGTAACTTTTGGATGACCTCTGCGAGACAAAGGCAGAACAGATCTATTGTACAACATATTACCCTCTTCTTGGATGGCTTTGCTTTCCCTCGCCTCTTTATCGGTTTCCTCCCTTTTAACCCCACTTCAGCTCCTCGCTCCGAATATTTCTTTCGGTGTTTTACTTAAAGCGAGGTAACAAACCCCGGTGGCGGTCGCAGATGGGAAATCAGACGGCAGGGCACAGTCAACCGAGGCGGAGGGCCGCCAGCTCAGACAAAAGGCTGGCCCTACCTGCGGGCTAGGGGGAGCACCGCTGTCCCAGGGGTGCCAGGGCACCCCCGGCACCTGCTCGGGGGGTGCGACCCGCCTCGGAGGGGGGTCACTCGGTTACGGGGATATTCTGGGGTGAAATCGGTGGAAACACTGAGCTGCGGCGAAATCCGGTGATGGGCTCCCGGCTCCCCATTGGCCGGGCCGGTCACATGCCCGCCTAACTTTATTCAGTTGACAGCAAGTAGGAGGGCTCTATGGCAGGGGGAAAAAAGACAACACGAGAAAAATTAGTATTTTCTACCTTCAGAAATTAATGGCCATGAGTTCGTACATGGTGAACTCCAAGTATGTGGATCCCAAATTTCCTCCTTGCGAGGAATATTTGCAGAACAGCTACCTGGGCGAGCAAGGGGCCGAGTACTACAGTGCCTCGCAGGGCTCTGATTTCCAGCACCAGGGACTCTACCCACGGTCAAACTACAGCGAGCAGCCCTTTAGCTGTAGCAATGCCCAAGGCTCTGCCGTGCAGCCGCGAGGTCACGGACAGGAGCAATCCGGCCCGGCGAGCCACTTTCCCGGCCAAGCAGAGCATTGTCCACCGCCTCCAATGCCCAACTCGCGAGCCTGCAGCCAGCAGCCGGCCCTCAAACCCCCCCACGGGTCGGCACTTAAGCAGCCAGCAGTAGTTTACCCCTGGATGAAGAAAGTCCATGTTAACTCGGGTAAGGATCCTCTTCTTACTTTGCTCTTCTACCCTGCCTCCGGCCGCCTTCAGCGGCGCTCGCTCGAGTCCCTGCCAGGCTCCTGGGCGAGTTTTTTAAGCGGAGGTAGCCAATTACACTCGTCATAAATTTTTATTGCCGAGGAAATAGGCCGTTGGCCATGCGGAGCTTTACCGTGCAAGGGGAAAACTCCATTTCAGGAGCCTGCTAGGGGCTCCAAGCCTACCTATCTGCCTGCTTTAGTGGGGGGAGAGCAGCCCGTCCATTGTAAGGCACCGGGACGAGCCCCAGCCCGGCCACATGCTCGCAGCTCGTAAGGTTTTTCTTTTGTAAAGTCGAACCGGCAAGTCAAGATTAGCTTTGTAAAGTTCTCCGTATTTTTTTCCCAGTGAATCCCAATTACAACGGAGGGGAACCTAAACGCTCCCGCACAGCTTACACCAGACAGCAAGTCCTAGAACTGGAAAAAGAATTTCATTTTAACAGGTACCTGACCAGGCGCCGCCGTATCGAGATAGCCCACACTTTGTGTCTCTCTGAGCGCCAGATCAAGATCTGGTTTCAGAACAGAAGAATGAAGTGGAAAAAAGATCACAAACTGCCCAACACGAAGGGCAGGTCTTCTTCCTCTGGTTCAAACTCCCATTTACAGACTGGTTCCAAGGACCATCAGACTGACTTGACAACTTTGTAGAAGAGGTGAAATTTTCCATTTCATCCTTCGCTTCTGACCAGTACTGTACATAACTGACACTGCCCAAGCAGAACCTGCATGTAGCAGCTAAGGACTCGAGAAACTGTCATCATTCTTTAAGGTACTGTTGTACAAAGGAGACAAAATGACGCTACTTTGGACTTTATTTTATTTGCCTCTGCTAGCACAACCTAAAAAAAATAAAGGGGGGGGGGAAGAAAGGGAGGGAAAAAAAAAAAAGAGAGGAAAGAAACATCATGCAGGCAGTGGGAATTAGGAAAATATCAACCGAGACCTTCTGACCATAAAAAGTAATAAATCATTGAAAATGAAACTGTCCTGTGTTTCAGTTTTGAATTCGAAAGTGAAGGTTTGATGCTTTATACTGGGATTTTTGCTTTTAATTGTCTTTTTATCCCATGCAATTTCGGGAGGATGCACTTGGGCAAGTTAAGGACAGGAAATTTATAGCGTAGTCTTTTATTTGAACATGAAGACTACTAATTGTGAACTTTTTGTGCTGGCTTACCTTTCTTGGTGTAATGAAAATACTTGCTCATTTCCATAACGTCTCAGAAGGTGTGCATAGGACTTAAGTGAAAACGGGTTATTCTATGTACTGATAGTGTTATTGTATTTATTTATTTGTTAAGTAGAAGAGTGAAGATAAAAAGAAAAATAGTCAAGCCAAAAACAGGGAAGGGGAGCTGAAATACAACATCTCTCCTTCCCAGTCTCATGAACACATGTATAATGTTTACTTGTCTTGAACATACACAACTTTCTTGTCCGGGCTTTTTTTTTTCCATTCCCTTCTTTGTGAATAGGAAAAGCATCACTGCTCCTTACTGTGTGCCATCCAGGGCTAGAAGGGTTGAATTCTGTTTCGAAAGTCTGCTCTGCTCAGTGCTGTGCTTTAAATCATCGATACCTCATTTAAAAATGGAGGGGGGTGGGGTGGTGGAAACAAGGAAAAAAAAAAAGAGGCTACAACAAAATAACTCCCCAACAAAAACAAACAAACAAAAAAAAAAAAGGAAAAGAAAAGGAAAATCCCAGAGTGAGACATGTATGAGATTTCTGATATAACCTCAGCCACTCAAAGCTGAATGCGTTCTTTCAACCAGATTTTTAATATCTTTTCTTTCTGAGACAGAGACGGGCGATGTGGGTTGTGCTTTGCTCTGTTTGGGCGTTATTTCGGTCCTTTTTTTTTTTTTTTTTTAAGAACAGTGATTGTTTTTAAGCAAACCACATGACTGCCATGGCTGGAAATCTCTGAGAGAGTCGCTTTCAGGGAAAGAGGAAAGGCTTGGACGGGAGGAGAGCTGGTCTAATACCCACCGATTTGTTCCTGGTTGTTGGCTGCATCATGCCAAAGTTTTAGGGCGCTGTAACTCCCAAACCCAGCCAAATCAGCTCCCTCAGCCACTTACACCTCCTCTCAAGAGATTTTAAAGCTCAGCCCTTATCTCCTGCACCCTCAGGGCAGCCTGGGAGAAGAACCATATCAGCAAAATTGTAAGCCCGTTCTCTTAAAAAAGAGAAAAGGGGCAAAGAAGGAAACTCGGAGCAAAGGCGGAAAGGAGGTGGAAGGAGCACGGGGCTAGTTAACGTGCCCATCTCCAGGCTGGATGCTTCCCACCCAAGACCCACTGCTTTTTGGTCTCGCTCGGGAAAACGTGGCCAAAACGGGCTTGAATGCATTCGAAAATGAAAGGCAAGCTTTTCATCAGGAGTGTATTCGGCAGCATTAGCTGTGGCCAGCGGTTAATTTCTGCCCCTTTCTCATACCTAGAAGTCCGCGAAGTGTCTTTAAGACTTGGTCTTTTGTTTTAGAGCCTTGAGAAAACTCTTTGTTCTTCCTTAGGGTTAGCCCAGTTCTCAGACTTGCACATGGCAATACTTGAATATCTCCACGTCGTGATATTAAAGATGGATATTCCCGCATTATTCGCGTCATTGTTTCTATGACAAAAAGCACCGAGTTCATACATAGTAAAGACGTCTTTTTTCTGACGCCTTCACGTTGAGAAGCTGAAAAGGTATTTTACTGAAGTTCGGCTAAATTGCAGGAGCAGGTTCACCCAGAGGACAAATTTTCTATTCGATTAGTTGTATTTCAGCCGGGAAGAGTGACCTCTAAACCCTTAACCTTTTGGACCCAAACTACCCTTCCCTTTCTCTGGCACGGAGAGCAGCTAGCAGCAGCGCTTGAGGAGGGAATTCCTGGGACAAGTTTTCAAGTTTTATTATACCCGGATCCTGTGGTAGCGGCCTTTCGTCTCCAGAGCTGTCCAAAGCCCTCCCTTTGCTCTTCAGATGAATCCAGGGAAAGACACAAAAAAAAAAAAAAAAAAAAAAAAAGGAAAAAGAAGAAAAGAGAAAACCAATCCCCCCCAAAAAAGGGGTTGGGGGGAACCTTCTCTGGTTGTTCTTGAAAATGCTCCTCCTGGACCCCCGCTGTTTACTCCAAGTCTGTGATAAGTTGGTTGGGAGCAGAGCAAAAGGGCTGTTGGAGAGAGAGCCACCAACTTTGGCATCTGTGGTACAGTTCTGCAAAATAATGTCCTAGGATCAGCAAATCCTTACTTTGGGCTTCTTATCAACCGAGATGGCTCCCGAAGTTAAAGGACCAAATTCTGCTCCAGATTTCCTTCCCCCACCCACTGATGTCAAACAGGGATGTATCTGCGAGCAGAATTTGTCTCATTGTCTTTTGAAATGTTAATATCTCCAGGACGAGTGTTGAGTTCAGCACAGCTCTTACAGCCCCTGTTGCAAGCCCCATTTGAGCGAGACTGGGGCACTGTCAGTTTACACAGTTGTAATTGCGCTGTGAGCTCGGAGAATACGTGAACTGGAGGCAAAAAGTACCAAAAGAAATAGTTTCCAGATGCCAATGCTTTGAAGGGTCAGCAATGTCTGTAATAACGACCAGGAGCATCCACTGGTCACTATCTCCGCTGCAAAACGAACCTGAGGTTTATTTCTTATTGGTTTTTAACCCTCCTCCAGAGTTACTTTGTGTTGAAAGGGAAGCTGGTTATGTTTGTTTATCATGAGTGAAACGTTGTGCGTTGGAGCCTTTGTTAAACGGTTGCATTGTCCAGCAATACTCTCATCTCTGTTGAAGTGTGATGCTTTTTATAGACTTTGCCAATGTTTTGCTGCCATTGATTAAAGCGTTATTTATACTAATTGTCGCCTGTAGTTTTGATGTAAGCCCTCCGTATACATTTGAAATAATAAAAGATGTAGAGAAATAGATTCTGGTTTGTACCTTGAACAAGCAGTACTTGAACAAGGCGGGTCTTTCTGCTGTGAAAATGCTGGCCCTCCCATCATTACAGTGTTAAAAGATGAGTGACTCTGTGTAGCATCCTTCCAAATGTCCCTTTGAACAGGTTTGATGATTGCCCCAGCTATAATGGTGTGACTTTAGGCCAAGCTGGAGTCTATATTTACATTTAGGCTGCAGTTAAAAGTGCCTGTCATCCATTTGCTACTGCTTTGCATTTAACAAGCCCTCCTAGAATGACTCCCGGATTTATGCATGTGCAGTAGGAGGCAAGGAGCCACACCTGAAGTCACCTCGATCCCCACACAGACGGGTGCCTTTTAGGTGAGTCTTGGAAGGAATCCATTCGAAAAAGAAATTTGAAATGGAAATGCTGGGAGTAGCTCTTCCTGAGCAGTAAGCTTTTCCTTTTCATTTATTTTTTATTTTTTTTCCAGCCGATACAAGCCAAAGATCACGAGAAAACACAAACTTGGGGAGCTTAAACTTTCCTGTGCACCTAAAGCAAACATTTATTTATTTATTTTTAATCCCGCTGCCTAAGCACCTCAGGCAACAACATGCACCTCTGGCCAGCAGAAGTCGATTGCGCCATTTTTGTTACAAGTATTTGCCACTGAAGACTTGTCCTCCCCTAAAGCGTAGTCAAGGCAGGGTCCAAAGGGAGAGCACCCCGTTCAGGCCGGGCAGGAGAGGGGTGCCCGGGAGAGGCACGGGCCCTTCCCGCCGGGGTGCGCCGAGGTGGGTGCGGGTGAGGTTCTGAGCACAAGTTGAAATGTCGGGGCACATTTTGTGATTATACTTTCTCTGTCCTGTTTAATGGCTCCTCCTGTTACTCCCGATACATCAATACTGTTCTGTATATTATATCACCACTAGTCGTTAAGGTAAGAATGAAGAGGAAAGGCAGAGTCAATAGCAAACCCCACTCACTGTACAGTACAGTAAATAGGGACCTCTCTGTGCGGAGCCACACCGCTTCCAACGGCCATGTTTGTTAGCCCTTTCCCCTGATTCTTTTTTCCATTTTTTTTTTCCTTCCCCCCAAGCCTAGAGACCAAAATAATCTCGGTAGGAACAGTCATAACAGGCAGAATTTCAAAGTGCAAGGAAGATGATAAGAATAGATTTCTACAAGTCCTGACCACGTGATTTGCGAAATAATTAATTCAGCACGTCCCTTAAGAAACACGGAGTCGTCATTAATCTGCCAAGCAAAGGACTCTATCAGACTTGAAAACTGAAGAGATCCCAAGAATATAATATACAAAGGGTGCAGTTCCTCTCTCTGCGCACCTAGCTCTTTGGTAGCTGCCGAAAAAGAGACGCCCGGTACGTAAATATTTTTTACTTTTATTCCTTCTTATTTAAGCCTTAATGAACTCAGCTGTCAAACGCTTGACAAATAGGGCACGCTGCTTCCTGATTTCCAGCTCGGCAGCGGTCGGGGACCGGACCGGGCGCAAGCGGTGACCTTTGCTTCCCAGGGAGCATGGGAAAGAGGGCGAGCGCAGAGCAGTGCGGAGTGCCGCGGAGGAGGCAGGCTGACCGCCTCCCTGGGCGGCGGCGGTGGCCGCGGCCGCCTGCGCGGAGAGGCGCGGAAGGAACAATGCGGCTGTCAGGACAGAAGCTGCCCGGTGCCACCGGCAGGGAAGGGCCCTCAACTTCTTTGCAAGTGGGGTCGTAAATTTTGCCTTGCGTCTTTGACAGGGGGGCTGCAGCGCGGCCAGAGC